>JAHKKF010536777.1:0-21319 GCA_019740295.1 Labeo calbasu | reverse complement strand
TAAGAAATGTTTCCAAATTAATATGAGTTACACTTTATTTTGATAGTCCACTTTAGACATTCTACTAACTATGAGTAACTTTGCAACTACATGCCAACTAATTCTCATTAATTAGCATCTACATGTCTACTAACTCTCAGAGAAGACTGTTAGGTTAGGTTTAGGGTTAGTAGAATAAGTTGACATATACTTGCAAAGTTTAGAAGAGTGTTAGAAGACAGTCTTCTAATACTCTAATGACTAGTGACATGTAGTTGATTATTACCTGTAGGTATAGTAGTAGTAATGACATGTAGTTGCAAAGTTAGTTACTGTTAGTAGAATGTCTAAAGTGGACTATCAAAATAAAGTGTTACCTGATTATTTACTGTTTTATATTTTACACAAAATACCACTAATAAAAACTCAAAAACAACAATTTATACAAGTGATTTGAAGGAATACATATTAACTGTCCCATTTAACTAAATGTTATAACATTCTGTAAGGTATTGTTTAATGTATCAAAAAATCCATTAAATGCCGCATCTGTAATAAGGTCAATCATTTTTGAACCACTTCATTTAAATGAACCATCTGAAAGAACTGATTCATTAAGATGACTATACCTAGTTGCTCAGCAAAACCTTTTATTTAGATTATTTAGGTATTGTTTAACATTGCTTGACTGTAAATACGTGTGTACGATACGCTCTGATAAAAGACAGGAATGTAGATTTTTGTCACGCTACAGCAGTATTTGCTGGAAAAAGTAGCTTGTAACTGAACAAACTACTTTGTTTTGAAAACATCTAAGGTTCTGTCACGCTACTGAATGTACTTGTTAGTAGTATCACTACTAGTTTCAGTTATTTCCCAACAGATTGATGATTATTAAAAAAAAAAAAAACAATCCATTATTATTACATTATTACATTCCATTCTTGTTCACAATGCATGTGCTAATATAAAGCCAGGCAAAGCTATTACAGTATATACACAATATATACAGTATATATAAGACAAAGAGGGCCCAGTGTATTGTAAGGAATATTTGTTATTGATTTTCATTTGTTTTAACCATATTTTGAATTACGCATTGAAGGAAATGTCCATAAGCATATCAGAAAATGTCCTGGAAGAAAATTACCAGTACCTTTTCCATTTTCTACTGTTTATCGCTCAATGCTGCATCTGTAGATCTGAGCCAGAGCTGTTCTGGCCACATGTAAACAACACCACCCAGTAGGCCCTTTCTGGCCAGAGAAAAATGGTTCTGCTTGGATCTAGTGTTGTCTTGCCCAAGTGAATAACACACCAGCATGCTTCTTCAGCTCTCCCATCACAAGTTAGAGAAGCCAAGCTTTCTGAGCTCAGCGACATATGGCCACCTCCTTGAGAAAGCTATAAAACAGGCTATTTAAATCTAACCTAATTACAGTCTAGACAAGTTTCTTTAGTACACCCAGAAAGCTGTGGATATCCATCTGCATTCACACACTTAGTCACTAGCATTCTTTAGGTTAGTTTAATCCAGACCACCAAGCAGTGAAAAGATGCTTACTCACTGGGAAACTCATCAAGCCAATAAGAATCAGCTGCTTATACTGTACATTAAAGAGAACATGATGCCGGTTTATAGCGAAGGGCTGAGGAATTTGAAAATACTTCAAAAGTGCCTAGCGTTAACCAGTCTCAACACAACAATAAAATATATTCAGAATAAGTTTTTTTTTTGGCAACATCATTATAAACACTTTAAGTATAAGAGGAAAAGACAGCATGGACAGCTGCAAACATTAAAATAATGTCTCTTTTGGTTGTTGTTGTTGTTGTAAATTTAAAGCTTTCTTTTTCTTTTTCTGTTTATTGTGCAAAGACAAATTTAAGATATTTAATGGATGATTTCCTGTGATTACCCATGGTATAGGTCTGTGTGGCGCAAGTTTTTTCAAAAACCTCTTTGAAAATGTTCAAATATTAAAAATTAAGTATTTTTATGTTCAATCTATCAAAAATGCATCAATCAATCAATCAATCAATCAATCAATCAATCAATCAATCAATCAATCAACCAAACCCCAGGTCTTTAAACCCTGGTAGGCATTCTCAGTATGCTGAGAATGTACAAAAAGTACAATTATATATGTACTAGGGCTGTCAGTTGATTAAAATTTTAATCTAAATATTTACATGATGTTTCAGTAAATTAATCGCAAATTACATTTGGCTGTGAAAATACCCCTAAAAGATTATTTAAAGCTATTTTTGTGGTAAATAAGCAAGTATTAAGTAGACATTACAAACAGCAGCTTTAGAAAAAAATATTTTATTTGATTCAACATAAAACAAAAAGTCCCTTTAAAGCCCCCTCCCCCCCTTTTTAAGCTTAAACTGCCAGCAGGTGGCTGTAAATGTCTTTATGCCTTTATTCATGCATTGATTCTTTCAAACGGCTGATTCAGGAATTCAGTAAACAGTTTGAATGGGCCTTTCAATCATTGATTCACAAGATTCGTTCAAAATGCGGATTCATTAAGAAATTAAACACCGCTGTGTAGCTCGGAGACAAACAATTCTGTGGTGGCTTTATATGTAATATTTTTGTTGGCAAAACTGAGCAAAAACAAACAATATTGTGTTTAAAATATAACACAATTGTCACACCTTTGGACTATTACATGTGTTTTGTTTTGAATTCTGTGTGTCCTATGTGCTACGCTCCTTGTCTTTGTTTTTCCTCTTGTTTCTTTATGCCCATATTTGGTAGTTCCTGTTGCCTGTTTTACTAAGTTCCAGCTGTGTTCTATTAATTATCCTCGTTTAGTCCTTATTACTTATGCCCTGTGTTTCCTAGTGTCCGGTTTTAAACGTCATTCTTTGTTATCCTGTGCACTTTACGTCAAAATGTATTTCTTTTGGTTTCATTATTAAAAGTCTATTTTGTTGAAGTCATCTCCTCGTTTTCATCATACACACTGTCACAACAACTAATAACTTATTATTTACTGAACTGCTGTATAAAATCACATTTGTACTCGTTATATTCGGGACAAACAGCCCTCGTGATATTTCCCTTGTTGCTCGTATGACATTGCTTATCATATAAATATGCGACAAGAAACTCATACAGGAGCATTTTTATTTAACCACATAATTTTTTCATGATTAATTAAGTTAACACGTTAAACTGACAGCCCTAATATGTACATATATAATTTATTTATTTATATATGTTATTTAGTTCAATTTTTAGAGACACAAAATATATAATCTACTTCACCTTTCTGTACAGTAAATAATCAGAAATTTCTTCCAATAAAGTGTGTAGGATGAGCAAAGGTCAGCTTTTATGGTTTGCCATTTTCTCTTCTGCATATATATTTAATGTGGATTGGTCTGCAGACCTTTATGTGTCTCTTAAAAATGTGATCACTACCATGGCCCTCATTTGACCTTCGACTTTAAATGTGAACAGGTATAGTAGTTTGATCTGTATTTATTTGTAGCATAGTTTTACCTTCTCCACCAGGGAGTTATTACAATCTCACACACGCACATATATAAAGGAGCAATGCAGATAAGGTTTATAATGTATGTCCCATCCCACTTTTCAGACTTTTGGTTCTACACCCCTGCAACACACTGCTGTGCTATATGGGGCTGTGCTTAAATACATAAAAGGAAATTTGAAGCATAGTGAGGCTTCAGTGTACTCAAGAAAAAAACAAATCTGCCATCAATCTCTTTCATCCTATGAAGTTGAAAGCTTTCAAGATCAAACATTTTCCCAGACCATGCGTTTCAGACATGTTGCATACTCATAAAGTAAATCTCCTCATAAAACATGAATATGCCATCCCGCTTCATATGACTGAGGTATTTCGAAGAGAAACAAGCCATAGGGTGGGAGCTCATGCTAACATGTTGTTTCTTTTTAAGTAAACCTGAGGTAACCCTGCTGGAATGTTTCATTTCAGGTAAAACTACACCAAGCCCAGTTTCTATATTCATTTTAGGTATGTCAGTCTCATTATAAAGGGTCTTCGGATTAATGCATATAAACAGTACACCTGAACTTCATTTTATTCCATCTTATGGATCCATGGTGACATGATAGACTCATATAGAAATAGTGATGAGAATCGTAAATAATTTAACCATTCAAGCTCATTAATGGTTCCTTTAAAAATTAATCTAATAATTGCAAGGAATATTTTTAATAAAGAAATGGACTTTAATCGCCAAATGATGAGATGATGTCAGTAATAAAAATGAAATACTGCAAATTAGTTCTAAGATATGTTTGATTCACTAAACCAAACAGACTCATTAAGTACATTCATTTAAGAATCAGACTACAGTAGCCATGCTGAATGTTTGATTCACTGAAAATAACCAATTCATGTGAGTAAAATCATTAGAGACTGGTTGTGATCAATGTCTTTGATTCACAGAAGAAATCATTGGTTCAGAAAGTTGTACTACACTGGTGGTTGTGCTGTCTGTTTCTCTCATTAAATACTAAATAATAAGTAGTGTGGCATCAAGAGTATTTTAATTTTTTGATCTGTCTGCATGGGTGGAAAAATGCTCATGCAAGAACCGTTAATGGAACTGAACATCATTTGGTTGCAATATGGTAACACTTTTTATTTTACGGTTTCTTAACTATTTGCCTATTAGCATGCATATTACTAGAATATTAGCCATTTATTAGTACTAATTAAGCACATATTAATGCCTTATTCTACCTTATTAATGTCTCATCCTACCTTACTAACTATTAATAGGCAGCAAATTAGGAATTTATTGAGGGAAAAGTCATAATTAATAGTGAATAAGTGTTCCCTATTCTAAAGTGTTACCCAATATGTTTTAAATGAAACTGATTTTCGAATTGGTTTCTCAAAAAATTCTACTGCCCATTCTGTTCTGCTCCCATCAGTCCGGCCCCAAATTCACGCCATTGGTGGAATAAAAAGTTAACATATTGGTCTGCTCAAACGAACAACAATGTTTTTGAAAGAACCACTGAGGCATGCTGTTTACAGACAACTTGTGAATTGTTTACTATATTTGTCTCTGCACATTAAGCTGGAACAAAAGAAGGTATTTTTAAAATTGAATAAATTCCACAAGGGTTATTTTCCTTCCCAGACTACATTTACATTACATTGACTTTTTAAAGTATGAAACATATTAAGAAGGTACACAGAGTAAATGATATATGAGTCTAAAGCATTTCTCCCCCATGTTTCCTACGCATATGTTAGTGATATAATCTTAAAGAACACACCAGAATAAATCTGCTTAAAGCCTTTGCTCATTTCTCCAGATGGTTCAGCAACCTCGACTATGCTTAAAGCGCTGACATATTAGATCAGCCAAGAGCTTTGCAAGGTTCAAATCCATTTAGTCATATATCTTATTCCCTCTGCAAATTAACACAGTCTCTTACGATAGCAAAGATTTATGATGATGTCTTCTTGCTAAATAATTTAGCATGCTTTGAGAATAAAGAATGACTACACTGGCAGGATGAGAAATTCATCTGTTATAATTATTTAAATGTAAAAGGGAGTTTTCTTTGTACACTGTTGCCACCTTTTTTCAGTGGTTCCAGGGTTATTTTAGTATTATATATATATATATATATATATATATATATATATATATACTATTACAGTATTTTCTTAATATTTTGAAATAGCTTTTATTTCTTATATATATTATTTAGTTTTTATTTTAATTTTAATAAAAGTTACAGAAATTGTATTATGTACTTTCATCATTTTTATTTTATTAATTTATTATTATTTATGATTTATTATTTATTTATTTATTTATTTTTAATGACTAAAAGTACGCTGTTCTTTAATTACTACTGGGCACAGTTTTAATAGTTTTAGTTGTTAATAACATTTATTTATTTATTTATTTATTTTTACAATATAGTAAATAGTAAATTTGGACTATACTTAGGTCAGTCTAAAGCTTTTAAATTTACATTTTTGGTTTTTGAAGGCATGTACCTACAATATACAGCAAGTCACTTTTAAAAAATATAGTTAATATATGTATACTATATGAATGATATAGTTTATATAGTTTCTGAATATAGGCCTAAGCGTTGCATTCCAGGATTTGAATGTAGATGTTTAATTAACTTGACTCCACTAACCTTGTTGTCATAACAACAATGTGTTACAAATGTCGGTCACTTGAAGAGGATCTCCCAGTTGACAGAACTGTACAAACCAAAAGACTGATTCGTACTAATCCTTCCTGCGTTAAACAAACACAGCCATTTGTCTCTGAAGGCTTCAAAAGTGTACATGTGTCTAACACTATAAAAAAAGACAAAAGTGGCCTTTGGAAGACGTAATGGAAGTTTTCACCAGTTTTTGTGCCTCAACACCAATTAGATGAGTAGCTATTATATTCTTTAAAAGACTTCGGCAACAAAAGAAAGAGAGAACACTCATCTTTTAAGAGGTTGATGAAAGGATCCTGATGGATGTTCAGTCACGACAAAGAACATCCATCAATCTTTGGGCACCCGATGAGAGAGCGTGGAACGCACTGCATTACACAAACTGCAGTTTGATTCGCCTCCTCCTCCAGGAGACCCACGTGCTGTCATGGCATCCCCAGGGTTCACCGATCACCCCAGGGGAACGGTGATGATTACGTTGGAGGTTTCTGATAGCACCTCTTTGAAGAGCTGCTTGCCTTCTTGAAGGATGAGTTCCTCATGGGAAAAAATGGTCTGTCACACTGCTCTCCCCCCTGCTGTCCCCACAATGCTTGCTAACAAGGCGTACATCACACCTCGAAAGCCCTCATTCAGACTCTGTCACCATTCACGGCCATCACTTCCTTAAAGACAAATGCCTTCAGAAGGTCCCTTTCATCTTATTGTCAGAACTTCACTGTCTCCTTCCCAGTCGGGACCCTAAAGTGGAGGAATAGCCTGTTAGCGCTAGCTCAGGCCTTGACCCGAGGACCTCTCTACAAGGGGACCCCCCCTTCAGAACACTTTTGTTCCAGAGATCGGTGCCCCAAACTGAGGCAAATCAGACTCCGATCGGCTCTTGGAAGGCGGGAGCCACCAGGAGTGCCATTATGCTCCCATTCATGAGTTAGACAAACGGAGCAGAGTGGACTGGACATTAGCGGCTCTTGTATGGGACAATGTCCACGCAGAGTGACAGCTCCAACTGAGAGTGGAATGCAGGCATATTAAGGCCCAAATACACTCGCAGCAAAATTCACTTGGGGTAAAAAGAAAATTTGAAATACCTTTGCTGTGATATACTGTTTACAAACATCTCAATGCTGCCTATGCTGCTGGGAGTGGCATTTAAATAAATATGGAAATGTGTGCTACATGCTTTCCTCTCAATAAGAAAAATAGACACAACAAAAATAACAGCGGAGAGAAAACAGCAGTTAAGAAAACTTTTGATCATAGCAATGTGCATATGTTTGCATGAAGTCTGGAATTCTGCACTCCAGGCGAGTCATGAGACATTTCTTTATATAGTACTTTATACAATAGATTGCTTTAAAGTGAGCAGCTTATTAAACATAAAAATACAGCGTCACTTTCTAGGTTGGATCCAGACAGACAAAACAGAAGAAATAAACTGGAGAAGGTTTCCACGTCAAATTAGGCAGCACCACAGAGCACACCTACCAATGATGTCATCAAAGGTGTTTACCTTTCCAGAAAGTTTGCTCTGGCAAACTGTTTTTGACTCCCAAAACTATTTTTTTAGCTGGTTTTGTTCAAAATGACTTAAGTGAACTGAAGAATACCTGTGTGTTTAGGGTTGATTTTAGGGGTTGTACAAAGGGAAGCTATAAACTATTATGTTGCAGTGTTCAGAATTCTGGATAAGCTGTCCTTGGCTACATTGCAAAGAGCTTCTTTTACGTAAAAGATTTTTAATACACCAATATGCCATCCGTTTCACTTGTGCTCAAACTCTCAGAGCAAATAATACGTTTACAGATCAATATTTTGGAACAGGCCTAACCGAAGTGTTTATCCTCTCTTTTAACTGTATCTGTTGGAGAGTCATGATGCCAGAGTGAACGCTAATTCCAGCACCACTCTTATTGATCAGTGCAAGCAAAAATCAATGCAACTGACTCAGACATTTAGCGTGTGTTATATGGGATAAATTGAATTTTTTCAGTGTTATAAAAAAGATCACCAAGGCTGGTATCTAAATATATTTATTTCTGTGATACAAAGCTGATTTTTTTTTTTTTTTAATTTATTTGTCTTCAGTTTCACACTGAAATCATTCCATCATACTAATTTACTGGTCAGAAAACAAAATTATTGTAATATAGTGATTTCAGTTAATAACTGAGTATACTATTTTTTTTTATTTTAAACTGAAATAACATTTCACAATATTGCTATTTTTACTGTATATTTGATCAAATAAATTCAGCTTTCAAAAAACACAAAAAACTGTAATTATTACAGACTTTTAACCAGTAGTGTATTATTTGAAACACCAAAAAACATCTTTTTGTAAAAAAAAAAAAGAATTGCTTGAAAAGTGCTTGTGCTACGTTTCCTTAAAGCAAGTGTCACTTGGTTTGATATTTTGTTATATAAAGACATCCATGCATTTTGCAGTGTGGCTTACGTGTTCACATTTTTTTAGGGGCCTGAATTGCTTCTTTATTCTTCTGTTTTCCTTTCATGGTGGATCTATTAGGAGTACAAAAAGAAATGATGTTATATATATCTCCAGTGCTCACAGGGAACTTTTTATTGGATCCAGCCCTAAGAAAATGCTTTGAAATACTTCAAACTTATACTTATAATACTTATAATAATATAGAAACATGCTGGTCCCTTTTCACACTGTAAAAAAAGAAGAAACCCCTAAACGTCTTAAGCTAAATCCAGCTCCAAGTGTCTTCCTCAATGACCCCACCTCCCTTTCCCCTCATGATGACCGTCTACAGAGGAAGAGATCCATCAGATCTGATTGGTCTCAGGCTACTGTTTGTGTCCAAGGCAATGAGGACTCTTTCTCTAATCTTATTCACTCAGCTCTTTAGGGGGCGTCAGAGTGCCTTGTTAGGACTGCTCAGACCTCACAGGATGAACCCTGGAGGTTACTGAGGGGTACCTAGTAACAATGGCATGAAGGGGGGGTGGTCCCCTCCTGATGATAACCCCTCTTCAACAATTCCCGCCAAGGCCTCAGGAGACACAGGGATTACTGAGGTGATGCGTGAGATTGACGTCCTCGCTTTAGTGTTTAATCCGTTTCCCAGTCTCGGCAGGGAGGGACGGTGTAGATAGAGTGGTGTTTCATATAATTACAGCATGTTTGTGGATTAGACTCGTGTTAATATATCACATTGTGAGGCCACTTTTTTATTGCTTCAAGCACATATGTATCTCTTTATCACTTGCTCGCTCACCCGCAGTTTGTTTTTGGCACAGCTTCCAATCTGTACAATAAATTATTGGACTTTTCCTGCTCTGTGGATAGGAACAGGAAAATGTGTTTTGATCAAGACAAGTGTGCTTCCAAGCAAAATAGTATAATTCATCAGAGTGTTCTATGGGACGATGAACTCCACTAAACGTGACCTAAAGCGCTGGATTCCATTATTAGCATTCAAAAATGACATCACCATTTACTTTGTTTTTAGAAACACTGAGTAATGCAGGATAAGGAAACCTTTAAACAAATGATCAGTAAGCAATCTACATAATGCATTATGTTAAAGCAAAAATACAGGCCTATTATTTATTATTAATTAATTTATTTTTTTCAATAAAAATAAAAGACAGAAAATCTTTCTGAATAAATCAAGCCAGGGCCATAACCACCATAGACATTGAGGTAGAATTTTAATAGACCAATAGCAATGTCACTGTTTTGAATTGAAAGTATAGTTTTATTCATTATTCAACGTAACATGACAAGCATTTTTCTGTTTTGGGTTTTTATACAAAAGTCTTATTCACCTAAATCCATTTAGATCCTCAATAATAATCATTACCACTGGGGTCTGGTCTGTTCTAGACATGGTCATGGCCTTGAATCCAGCAATGCAAATTGACAAAAAAAAAAAAAAAAGAATTAAACGGTAACTTACCCACTTAGATCTTAGTGATTTCTATCATATCCAATCAAACTTAAAATATAGATCCGTTAGTGTTTTTTTTTGTTTGTTTTTTTTTAGCAAAATTAAATGTGCACCATCATGACACCTGCAGTGTTTACTGAGCTTTGGTGACTGAATACCTGAAAAGAAACTGACTTTTAAAAAGTCACAGATAAAATATACAAAAATGTAGTAAATTGTTACTGAATTCTTAATATGAGTTAAATGTTTTAGTTAACATAAAATATTAGTTAATATTTTGGAAATACATGCAAAAAATGGTTGAAATTAAATGATTAAGATCATTAAACTTAGTTTTAACAAATATAAACCTAGTTTTAAAGGAGTCATCGGATGCAAAGTTCTTTTACATGTTGTTTAAACATAAAAGTGTGTTGGCAGTGTGTGTACACAAACACCCTATAATTCTATTTAAAAAATCCACCCAATGGTTTTTAATTTAATCTGTAAAAACAATTTACCCATTTTTAAATCAAGCCATTCTCAGCATCTTGTCTGTGTGACATCACACCGACAGAGGCCGCTCCCACGAGAGATTGATTGACAGCCCTGATGAGCTGTAACAGTCCATTCACCATTGTTTCAATGCTGGAACAGGGACGTAGACAAGAATGGCTCCTACGCGATTGAGGTGTTCTGTTGTTGGATGTAATAATGAACATAGTAGTCGTCATTTACTCCGCAGTGTAATGACGCAGTGGATGACTTTTGTTTGTGAAGGGAATGTGCCTCCCGATCTACATAAATGCGTCTATGTTCACACAAATCATTCATGTTCCTGCTTCACTTACAGCAGACGTGAGTATAAGATTTTTTTTCACGAATCTTTGCAATTGCCTTTCTTAATAACGTGCTAGTTAGCGAGTTTCGTGGCTAAAGTAAACAGGCTGGTCACTTCACAGAGAAAGGAGAGGGGTGGGACGGGGCGAGCAGAGCTTATTAACATTTAAAGCAACATCGACCAAAACAGGTTGATTTTTGCAGAGCTGATTTTGACACGGTAAAAAGGGTGTTTTTACACCACCACTGAGAAATTTTAGCCAAAGCATGTTATAGACTTTTCAAGAATAATATCAACTTGTGGAAAATGGGCATCCGATGACCATAATGAATATAAGTAATTTAATGAATTCAATACACTGTTAATGTAAACATACAAAATACTATTGCTTTGGTAATTTTTTGGATCACGTAAGAAATAAGTGAGTAATTTTATTATTATAATAGCCTAAGTTATTTATTTTACCTGTAAATTGTGTCACAGTGAATTAAACTGAAACAGTGCCTCTTTACTGTGTTTTTTAAGTGTATTGCTATAGTGTATGGTTCCTAGGTTGTTGTGGGTGGTTGCTAAGGTGTTCTGAGGAGTTTTTAATGCATTGCTAGGGTGTAGTGGATGGGTGATAAGCCACAGCTTACCAGCATTATCATAAATCATAAGAACCCACTCTTATTTTTGCTCATGTGCCTCAAAAAACCTTCTTCAGTTTTCTGCATTAGGCAACAATCTGAAACATCCTCAACAAGTTGCTATGCTAGTTTACTGAACCGACATGAGCTAACTAATGACACTATTGTCTTTTAGAGCTCCATAGATGAGTTTCCATAATTGCTTCAAATATTTTCCTGTTTAACTATAGAAATAAAGGTGACTTGACTAATTACCTATAGCAGTTTTAGCATGAGTGTGTGATTCACAGCCTCTTCTTCATGTCAGACCATTAATGTATTTTTTACACTGACACGTGGCTATGTGGATATTGTATCACCTGGCAAAGTCCAGTATTTTTAGAAGCACTTCAATGCACAAGTGCCTCTGTTATTAGGTTCTCAATGAAGCACCTCTTAGCATTATTATTATTATTTTGGATAGACTGTTAAGAATGGCAACCTGCTGGCTAAGCCAGACAGGACTGTATGAGTCAGTATTTTTCTCTTTGAGCCTTTTGAAAGACCATCTTCTGAGCCTTTGCAAAGACGTTAACGGTGTCGCAGCATCAGTCTAAATCTGATACTGTTTGTCCTGATCCTCCCTGCGCTTATCAGAATTAGCTTTGCCACACTGGACCCGGCGCTTAATCAGGCCTCCCTTACCAGGAAACAATAAATCTTGGCATAAGTGCTGGCTAAGTGGGAATTAGTCTCTTTTGAGTCTGTCTCCCTCCCATCAGCCCCTATCTGCAGCGAAAACAGCTGGGCTGCATTACGCGGAGGGAAGGGGGTCTGAGTTTCCTTCCTTAGGAAGACGCTGTCTGCAGAAAAGCCCCAGGGCAGGCTATTTTGGCTCTGCAACAGACCACTTAAATGTGGCATGTACATGTGGCTGCCGTGGTTCATTAATAATGGACAGCTTTACCGCCAGCTGCTGTTATAGGATGCTGGGGAAGGCAGCGCTGGAGAAAGTCAAGGAGGATGTGGCATTTTGATGATGAAATCAACAAGAGGAAACCCTATACACCTCAAGAAGAACAAAATGTTTGAAATGTATCAGTACTAGAACATGTTCTCTGTGAATGCCCCTAAATCTGCCTCAGAATGATTGATAAACTTAATAAATCAAAAAAACAAATGTTAATTGCTTATGTTCAGTAGTAACAATTTATTGACTTCCTATATCAAGTCACATTCATCATATACCACTTTATAGTACAAATTGTTCAAAAGCAGCTTCAGAGTAATGAACAGAAAAAAATAACAGTGTTGCTGTTGTAAAATTAATCGATTATGAAATAAATTTCAGCTGTAAAGCAGCTCTAAAATAATAGTGTCATTATTTGTACTTTTTGTAGTATTTAATAACGCCATTTCTGTAGGTTATCTTCATTTGCGTGCTTTGCCTGCAAATATTAATTATTTATTTCATTAAGCAGATAGCATATCATGTGATTAGTTTGATTAAACGTATAACTGACTGACTTTCATAATATTGTTATAATAGAGTTTCCATAAATTCATATAGACTGATAAATTGGTGAACGGAATAGATTAAAAAAAACAAAAACAAAAACAAAACAAAACAAAACAAAACAAAACAAAACAAAACAAAAAAACATATAATATCATATTACTTTTAATTACATAATTTAAAATGATATTTTCCATTCCACAATCTTTTTTCTTTTTATCTTTTCCATTCAACTTTATGTTTTTAATCAACATATATATGTATATTTTCACCACTGCAATGACTAATGGTTAAAAAGAAAGCGTGGGCCTGTATTTCGTCATAGAAGTTGCACAAATCAGCTGTATGTGACCTTTAAATAATCTATTGACCCGTGACTGGCAGAAAGCAAAGTTTTGTCAGATTGCCATTGACCTTTCATGCTTATCTGACTTGTGTCGTCTGGGTCGCCTTTTGAAATTCTACACACCCGTTTATTGGTGCTGATAAACTGCTGCCTCACAAAGACATCATTTACCCGATACATGAGTAGGGGAGTGAACAGCTTTCCCAAAATATATGGCAAAGTTATGAATTGTTGTATATGTTGGCAAACATTTGATACGTGAGTACTAAATGCGTTTTCATGTTCTTTTTGAAGAAATAATAAGACGGCATAGTTCTTTAAATCATTGATAAGCTACGCTTGCAGGATTGTTCCAGACACCTACATCAAAGGCAACAAAAACATCATCAAGAACATCAAAAACGGAGATTTATGAGGAAAGAAATCCCTGTGTGCAAGCTCTGGGACAACCCCCCTCAAAAAGAAGCTTTTTGCAAACAGAATCTATTCCCAAGTCTTTTCAGTCACTTGTTTATGAAACATCAAAAATTATTCATCCCACCTAGCTGATCTAACCCTCCCAAAGCCATTTTTTAATTTTAGCAGCTGTAAGTAAATGCCTCAGTGTCACACAGAATATTCCAGAAGCTTTGATAACATTGCAGGATACAACTTTAACAGCTTCTGCAGGCAGGACCTAAAAAATGAAAATCATTGACTTTGTCTCGAAAAGTGTAGTTTATTATCCCGGTCGCTCATTTCCATACACTGAAAGTGAATAAAGACGGGTGCTGTTGTGCTCCAAAAATAACATAAAAGTAGTACACTATATTGCACACATCATCAGAAGACTTACACATAATCTTCGTGTGAGGAACAAACTTAAAACTAAATGAAAATGTTGCCCTTCACTGTAGCCCTCGAATATTAGTTTATTTTGGCTGAACTATTCTTTACCAGTCAGCTGGATAGAACTAACAAAATATTTAACGTTAACCACTTTCAAAGAGTTGTTAAATGCCAAACTGAATTAACGCTATTTTCTCTGCTTGCCCGTGATGTCAAGCTCAGGGTGTCATGGAAATTATTATGTCATTCACCAAACGCCGCGAGTGCAAGCTATCACCTGGTTTCTATGGTGACAGAACCACGTTAGCAGCTTCCTTCCTGCCTGAATATGTCACCGCACTCACTCTTATAAGGCTGAGCCTTTGTGTATATGAAAAGTCACTCATCTGCTGTCAGTTGCCCGCCACTTAAAATATTCTCAGAAAGTGCCCTTTCAAATGTAGCTAGAACACCCTGAGGGTCTCATCTGATCATTTTATCCATTCCTTCATTGTATGTCAAGCATTACATTTTCCACTGTTTGTGCAACAGACATAAATGATACCTTCATGTGCTATTTTAGGTAAAAATAATCTTGCTAGGACATTGGTAAAAAACAAAACAAAACAAGAAAAGAAACATTGACTATTATACCATTATACTGATTGACTAATGATCATTATCATTCACTCAAAAATGAAATTTTTGTCATCATTTAGTCGTTCCAAACCTGATTTTCTTTCTTCTGCAGAACATGAAAAATGTGTTAAAAATGCTAATATAATTTAAACAGAAACATTTCTCAAACTATGTTCTTTTATGTTCTGTGGAGAAAAAAAGTCATACAGATATGGAATGATTTGAGAGTTAGTAAATTATGACATTAATGTGAAATATCTTTGGCTCTTTTGACTCGGGTCAGCAACCACACAGAACACCCTAGCAACTCCATAGCAATGCTCTAAAAACTTGCAGAACACTTTACCAACCCCATACCAATATTTTTAAACAACCACACCTTCATCATGAACATTAATTAAACTTTAAACATATTTCAAAGACAATAGAAGTAATTATGAAATGTCATGTAAAGATGTAACTAACCTACCTAAGTGGTTAAAAAAAAAAAAACACTTCAGCTAAAAAAGTTTAGCTAATATTATTTAATATGAATTTAAATTATAATCATACTCAATTAGCATGCAGCTATGCACTATTCAGGTTGCACTTAAAGGTCCACTGAAGTGCTTTGAATATTATGTGTGTTGACGTAATTTCAACTGAAACAAGAAGACAGGGCAGGAAATATCAAGCAGTCCCATCCCCTTTTTTTAAATAGCCAATAGCGCTTTGTTTAGTTTACAACTTGGGCCAGAGCCGTTGAGCTCGGAAAGCTGCATTTTGCATTAATCGCTATAAAATACAGCATTCTGTGCAAAATTCAAATGTGTCCGATATGCTTTGTGGTCTGCTCCGTGCTATCGTATCTCTGGACCGGAGAAGAAACAGCACAAAATTTATATCGGTCACAACTGCAGCATGTAGTACCACAAGGCTCAGTACTAGGGCCATTACTTTTTACGCTTTACATGTTACCCTTGGGTGATATCATCAGGAAATATGGTGTTAGCTTTCACTGTTATGCTGATGATACTCAGCTCTATATTTCTTCGCAGCCTGGCGAAACATACCAATTTGAAAAACCAACGGATTGTGTAGTTGAGTTAAAAAATTGTATGACAAGTAATTTCTTACTGCTAAATTCTGAAAAAACAGAGGTGTTAATTATTGGACCTAAAACCGCAGCGTGTAATAACCTAAAACACTGTGTAATACTTGATGGCTGTTCTGTAAATTCTTCGTCATCAGTTAGGAACCTAGGCGTGCTATTTGATGGCAATCTTTCCTTTGAAAACCACATTTCTAGTATTTGCAAAACTGCATTTTTTCCTGGTTTCTCCCAAGATTTTTTTCTCCATTTGTCACCGATGGAGTCTTGGTTCCTTGCCGCTGTCACCTCTGGCTTGCTTAGTTGGGGACACTTTCTCTTCACACGATATTGTATTTTATTTTATTGTATTTGATTAACTACCTTTACTTGAAAATCGAGTGTTTATTGTTGCCCTTTTGCATTGTTGATGTACTATTTCCTATTTAATATTGTACAGCCGCCTCGTCACAATTCTGTATTGTTAAAGGCGGTATATAAATAAAGGTGACTTGACTTGACAAAACCACATTTCATTCGCCCCAACGGAAAACATATTTACACAGTTTAAATTGTTCCCTGTCCCTTAAAATAGTGATCTACGTGCCATTCACCGTACAGAAAATACTAAATTTGTGAACAAGTAACTGATTTTAGCTTCAGCTTCAAGTAAGCTGCAGCTTCAGTGTCTATTTATAATGTAGGGGGGGATTTTTTAGGTTCTAGAGAGCATTTGATTGGACAGAAAGTCTGATGAGAAGCTGAAGTGCAGGGTGATGTCATCAAAATCGCTGATCCATATTGCCGATAGGTGGAGGATGTTTTGAATGCTTATACAGTATCTTCCAAATGTGAATTTGGTCATTGTTTTGGAGCACACTATAGCTTATGGATAACCTTTAAGGGTTACTCCACCCCAAAATGAAAATTTTGTCATTGATCACTTACCCCCATGTCGTTCCAAAGCCGTAAAAGCTTCATTCGTCTTCGGAACACAAATTAAGATTTTTTTTATGTTTTTGCCTTTTATTGATAGGACAGTAGTGAGACAGGTAATGAAATAGGAGAGAGTGGGGGGACGGGATCAGGAAAGGTCCGCGAGCCGGGACTCAAACACGGGACGCCCGAAGCGCAACTGCGCTGCGTGTCGGAGCACTGCCCACAAGGCACTGCCCACAAATCACCACTGACAAATTAAAATATGTTTGATTCTGAGAGCTCTCTGACCCTCCCATAGACAGCAATGTAATTAACACGATCAACGTCCAAAAACATAGCAAGGAGATCAGTAAAATAATCAATGTGATATCAGGCGTTCAACCGTAAGCGTATGCTGTTCTGTGTCAGCTGCGCCATGCGGATACACTGTTTTCATTGACATCAAAGTGTAAACGACGAAAACAGCGTATCCGCATGGCGCAGCTGACAGTAACCCTTTAAGGCTAACATATTCATGCTAGAAGCCAAAAAACTTCCATTTTAATTTCATGGGGACTTTAAGTATGTTTTTTTAAAGCGTATTATTACCTAAGTAATAAAGTATGCTAAAGTGTTGTACTTCTACAAAAAGGACATGTTTTTGAACATTTTAATATACTGAGAAACCTAGATATCTAGGACATTTTGACTGTAGAAGAACACTATGTCTCAAACATAAATTCTAGGAACTGATGGATAAAACTCCTTATCCCTCGTACACAAACACACGACTGCACTGCGTAACTACTTGTAATTGTTGGCCCAGATTTGAACAGCTGGTTGTGGCAGTTAATGGACGTCCAGCTTGGCTCATGGCTCAGGTCATCTCTCTATTAAATTGCCAGCTAAGGAGAACTGTCCACATGGTTGAGCTTGTCTCTCTCTAACAGTCTCTAGCTGTCTTTCTCTCTCTAACTGCATTCATAAACACATAAACAGACTTACAGTACTGCATACACATCGTGCACAGGGACAAACGCACACCAGTCCATGTGAAAGCGTTCGTTCTCACAACAACACCTGCCCAGAGCACAGCTGACAAGCAGCACACACTACATACACAAATGACACACATACAGAGCCATCCATACACCTGCGCTTGACTGCACGCTTCTCTAATGAACGCGCAGAAGGAGTGACACTCTCGTTGACTGACTTGGCATCGTGCCAGTCCTTGATCCTGCATGATCGGGCTTGAGTGAGTATCGCCATGGCAACAGGAACGCCATTGTTGCCAAGGGAGCAGCTGGCGCATGGTGGCAGATTAGCCCTCAAACAGATTTACTGGCAGAAAGAGAGAACGAGAGAGAGTGGACTCTTAAACTAAGGGCAAGAGGCAAACATTTGTATTTACAAATGACAACTTTTGTTAGTGCGTCTGTCACTTCAGAGGAGCTTAAGCAGCACCAAAGTGAATTGGATTCATGAAATCATTAATATAGGAAGACAGAAGTTGTACTTTTAGAAAATTTTGTTACAGGACAAAGGTTTTTCCTTGTACTAAGAGTCCAGTTGCATCATGAGCTAAGCAGACTTTAAGCCATTTACTATATGGATACCGTTCATGTTTTGCTTATGTATATATCTTAGAAATGCCTAATGTACCATGATATTGGACATGGTATCTTGGTAGTTGCATGGATGACTGGTGATATGATATTTTTTTGAAGTTTCTTGTAGTAACGTAAATGCCATATATGTAAAAATATAAAAGAAGTACTATTTGTGTCCACAACATTTGATATTTTTTATATGCCTAGTCCTAGACAATTTAACAATATTTTCAAAAAATTGTATTAACACTAAAACTTTTGCAGTGATATAGTGTGATCAATCACATTTATATTAAAACATGGTTTTCTGCCCCCGTGAATTTTAATTGATCTCAACCCCAATTGTTTATCTCAAAATAATAGAGATCTGACATTTTAAGTGAGGAAGTTACATCATTTGAATGAATCATTTAAGAAGTTCAAAAGTTGACCATTTCTACTTCCATGACATATTCATTTTTTTTCAACAAGCATAACACAGCAACCTTTTTTGTTTTTCTACATTTTATTAACATTAATATTTTTGATTCTTGCTAATGGTACACTCTAAAAATGCTGGGTACCCAATTTGGTTTATTTAACAAACGAGTAAATCTTAGACAGAACACATGCTAGGTTATTTTAACCCAGCTGATTGGGTTAAATGTTTTTTACCCAACATGCTGGGTTGTTTTATTTAGGTCAACTATAATGGCGTAAAATGGTCTGGAAATAAAAAATCACACACAGAACTGATGAACATTTATTATTACGCAATAATGCCCATGGACAAAAGTATATGACAAACTGGATTTATTTTGGGTGAATGCAGTATAGTTTACAATACTGCATACCATTAAAATCATTTAACAATCATTTTAGAAATAAAAAATGTAACATTTAAAGTATAATTTTAATTTAAGTGCCTGGGCCCCATGCAATTGCAGGCTTTATGTGTTGGGTAAACACGCTACTGCTCGTAGCTGAAAGATGCCGTGACTGACTCCAAAACCTACCCATAAACAAACAGTACTAAGAACAGAGAAGATATTTTAACATCAAATTAAATTCAGTATTATAATGAATAAAATTGGTTTATGTTATGCAAGGCAGAAAGTGTTTCCATCATGCATAACGACTACTGCTGACACAGCTGACTGACATTTCGTCCTTGTGTGTTATGTTGCGTAAAATAATACAATTTACAGCACAGTATGAAATAAATGTATACAAACCTTTATTTCACTGAAGAAGTGCACAGTGGAGCTTAGAACCGCTCTCTCCTGTAGAGGATGCAGGGTCAAAGACGTGCTCAATCCAGCCGCTGGGTAGAAACCCCACCCCCAACATTAAAAATGACCCAGCACCTGGGTAAAAAAAAAAAAAAAAAGAAAAGAAAAAAGAAAATTAACCCAACCCAATAAAATGACCCAGCATCTGAGTTAAAAAATAAAAAAATTAAATTAAAATTAAAATAATAATTGTTTTAAAAAAAAAAGTCCTTGATACAGCAGCCTTTGGGTTTAAAAGTTCCATCTTGCCACAAATTCAGAATACTGTAGCATAATTGTTAAGGCACAATGCTGTTTATTAGCACTGTAATTCATTTTTAGTCTAATAGAATATTAAAAAATGCACTATGGTAATACGTCTGATCCCATTATTAAACGATGGTACCACCACAGTACTTTTTTTGTAAGGTCTGTGCTTGATTTCCCATGTCCATTTAATCTTTTAGTGATGTGGTTGACACTGACACACGTAGACATATTTCAAATGCTGGTGGTCTGGCTGGCTGGCCTCCCCATTTCAAAATTCATGGCCCTAGTTGATCTCTCAATTAAAGCAGACAGGCTCCAGTATTTCATTTGCCTGGCCTAAGAAATCTGTCTATTACTACCCATGGATGGCTCTGCCATATTAAACAGCCGGCATTAATTATTCTCATGCTCATTGATTTACATCTGCAGTGTCGTCACTGCCAGACAGTCCACCGGGCCGCTGAGATAACAAACAAATTACCGGCCGTGGAGACATGTCTAGATGAGATGTTTTGACATTACCTTTCGTGTTCCCCGACTCAGAATAAACAAAAGAACTTATACTATGCATCCCAAATACAAAATCTGACATGAAAGGTCATTCATGAATATGCAGGGGATCTGAAGCACTTTAGAGACACAGAGATGCTCTGACGCAAGAATTCCTTTATTAACGTAAATTGGCACTAGTTATGCTTGCAAAGATACATGACAAGAATTTTATTAGAGCTGCTTTTTTCACAGACGATTGTGCCGTCGTAGACTCAGCCTCCATTAAAGATTTTTTATGTGAGCCATTTCTGAGATTTACCGAGTTTTATAGCACCTTCACAAAAAGCATAGGGGACATATACTGCTGTTCTAATGGACAAGCTTGCAATTTCGCAAGTTAATGCAGCCACACTATATGTAATTGATGGGATGACTTCTGCTCTAGGGAGCAGCTTGGCATTTAGTAATGGAAATATAGCCACTGAATCTTTCATATCAGGTGTGTGCATATTAAAAATCATGAAATAATCATAAAAGTGTTTTATTCAGTCTTGTATATTATAACAGAGTTGGAACATGTTTAAATGTATGCAAATCCTGATTTATTTACTGTATATTGTGGTTGTTAGTGTTTCTTTATTGGCTATATTTTCACAAATCAAAACATCTAACAACACATTACAGCACATTATCATAACTTTCATTTTGACATACTCATTGAAAATTACCATCATGATCCATGAATCTTTTCACTGCATAGCTGTGAGCATAAAATACAAAACCCCACTGTGATTGAGTTCAGTTATAGGTTACATTTACATCCCACTTGAATTTTATTGCATAATCTATTCATTG
>JAHKKF010536773.1:8643-37444 GCA_019740295.1 Labeo calbasu | reverse complement strand
ATATATATATATATATATATATATATGTATGTATACTGTATAAATATATATATATATATATATATATATATATGTATGTATGTATACTGTATATATATATATATATCTCATCATGTTACTGCAGTAAGTTTGTATTTCTATGAATGCATTACGCATTATGAGAAATAATCACCTTTTTCTCATTTTGTTCATATTTGTAGTAACAGTCAATTGCTTTTACATACATTTAGCATACATTTTTACAATATAGTGATTTTCTTTGTAGATGATAATTTTTTTAGCAAATTCTTATCATGTGGGAAGTTTTGTTAAAAAACGTAGCAATTAGTGATATTGTTTTTCTCATGCATTTTTTTTTCTCTTCCTAAATCCCATTTTCACTTCGTAGCTTTGAAGACGATGCGGTGCAAGCGGATGATTACAGACGCGAGGCTTTCCGCCCATAATTCATTATTTTTCATCAAAACAATGCAGGCAAATATCCTCCATCAGCATTTTCATGACTTTAATTAATGAACTAAATGTGGAAAAATTATGCCAACTAATCCTGCTCGGGTGAACTGTATGATTATTCATAACAGGAAGATGCACAGCATCCAATATTTATGAGCTCACTGCAAAGTGCTTATCATTCTTAAGCTTGCTTGTTTGTTTTGTTTAGCTGTAACTAAACTTCTTGCATCTCCATTTAAAGCTGCACAGGAAAAGCAAGTCTTAATTTTATCCGAGGTAAATTTCAGGAGCTTCGTGTATCTGCAGGTGAAGCTTGAAAGTGCTGACCTCGTCTTGTTAGTGGCGGCTTCATTAAACCGGGTGTCACCAGCTTCACACGTCCTATCTTAAATGATAGATGAGCTACAAGAGACTATCAGCGGCACAAAGACAAGCTGATAATGTATTTGATCACAGACAAAGCGATCGCTGATAGTAAAGTGTACCTCATTCATCCGCTCCCCGACTGGCTTTAGCCTCAACACGATTTCAACAATTGTATCGTCCAGAACGTTCACAAAATAACCTTTTCCTTCATAATTGCTTATCAGGATTTTACAGCGAGGAGCACATAAATCATATTGACACACTTGAAGCAGCACCAAGAGAGCAAACTCTTTAATTAAAGCATGTTCGCCAGTATGTAGAGCTGGAATGGGAAATAGTGCTGGCGGTCTTTCACATATCAGGGGATTGGCTGTAACTGTGGGGCCAATTGTAAGGCTAATTATCCGCTCTAATAAATCAATACGGTTTCATCACTTTAAACATTGTATTCATTAATTGATGTCACAGGACAAGTCTAAAATAAAGTGCTGGAAGATGAAACTACAGCGACTCGGTATCTTCAAATTGTTCATATATATGGCAGCAACTATTTGTGTAAAAAGCAATTAGATGCTATTTACTAGGGATGTCACAATTCTCAATATAATATCGAACTGTTCGCTACGACATCCACGGTTCAATACGCGCTTGTGAATTGCGGTTTTTCGGTTTTGCGTTTAAATAACTTCCTTGTTTTATTTCTCTCTGAATTTGCTGTATGTGTGCCCGCGATTTCACGTGCTGAAATGAGGAAACGCTTCCCCGCTTATATTTGAAAAAGCAACATCTTCCATTCTAATGTCATGCAGTGATAAGCCTTTCTAAACCTGTTGTCCAACAGGAGAGTTAAAAAAAAAGCATTATGACTTGTTTTTAATTCTCAACATCAGTGGAGTGTTTGAAATAACTTCCTTTTGTGATCTGATGTGGATTCTTATCACAGAATGAGGCAGACAATAAATTCTATACTCATATTCTATGTGTGTCGATTAGCAATGGCTTATGAAAATACACGGGATGGCTTGAAGAACACAGATAAACCATTTATTATTGCAGACACGTGTTTATTGTCCTTAAATTTAATCATTCAAAACGTTTAACGTTATATCTTATTTAAGAGAAGCTGGAAACGGAACGTCATCAGTGATTTTCTGCACGAGGGCGCCCTCTGGCGTCCAGTATGAATGAAACCCATTCTATTTTGCATAAAAATCGAAAAAATTATACCTCTCTCAAAAGAAAAAATAAGCATACGTATACTAAACCACACTTTTTCCAGTGTACAGAGGTTTATGGGAGTATTTTGTTAATTTGTTGCAAAAAAACAAGCTGAAGTGGCAAGATATCAGAACCGAACTGAAAACCGTGGTTAAAAACTGAGGTACGTACTGAACTGTGGACTAACTGTATTGTTGCATCCCTACTATTTACACTAAGTACAAATAGCTACAGATTCAATTTACACTGTTAAAATAGTAGGATTTTCTGCTATTTATACTACTTATTGTAAATAGTGGCAATAATCTGCACCTCACTATTGTAGTACATTGTAAAACAGTATGCAATAATAATGTTTTGAGTGCAAATTGTCATTTTAATTATAATTAATAAATGAATGCCACCTTATTGGGACAATATAAGCTCTCCCTACACCTACCCTAACCCTACCCCATAGTTTATTTTCAACTTTTTGATTATTTTCTTCATTTTTATTGGAAGTAAATTCTTTTATGATGTGATCTGAGATTTGAAATGGAAGAAAGGCAGATTCGAGCCCGGGTCGATCACGTCAAAAGTGATTACAGCACGTGCTTAACCATCTACACCACTGGAGCTGTTGTTAACCAGTCATCTTCGGTAGTGTTGACTAGCCCAGTTACACGTTGGTGGGCGGAGTTAGTGTAAATAACTTCTGCCAACAATATATATATGTTCTTTGCAGAGGAGACAATCCCCAAATGCATTTTGGCAAGCTCAAAGATGACACAATAATCCATGGCAGACACAGCAAGAGAAATGTTGATTAAAAACATAATTAATTCAGTAAGCCTACTGAAAGTAAAACTTAAAGAAAACGACTTAAAGAAAGGGAAAAAAATTACCCAAACTTTGTTTAACCCTTAGAAAATTATTATTTTGCATATACTTTTAAAAAGAGTTGGTATAATGTAAATATACTTAAATGTGAACTAAATTGCATGTTAATTGCAGGTAAATGATTCATATAAACATATAAATTAAACAAAACCTGCAGCTTTATATGTACTTTCATAATTCTGTTAACTTTGAAATATGTAAGTGTATTGCTGAATGACAAGCACTTCTGGTAAACTACTTTAGTAAAGGGAACAATTCTCACTATTAACTAGTTACTTATTAGCATGCCTATTATTCACATATTGGCTGTTTATTAGTACTTATAAAGGACATATTCTGCATGACTATATTCTACATCCCTAATCCTAACCAATACCAATACTTAACAACTACCTTACTAACTATTAATAAGCAGCAAATTTATTTAGAACAAAAGCTGTAGTTAATGGTTTGTTAATAGTGAGAACTGGAGCTTAAATAAAGTCTGATCACTACTTTAATCTCATTTCTATTGAAACTTATATCATGCATGGTTTATTTTAAGGTCCAGTTCTCACTATTAACAAACCATTAACTACAGCTTTTGCCTCAATAAACTCCTAATTTGCTGCTTATTAATAGTTAGTAAGGTAGTTGTTAAATTCAGGTATTGGGTAGGATTAGGGATGTAGAATATGGTCATGCTAATAAGTAACTAGTTAATGGTGAGAATTGTTCCTTATACTAAAGTGTTACCTCATGCATTTAAATAAATTTGTAATTACACATTTGTAATGATAAATTTGCAATTTAGTACATTGTAAAATATATGTATTTTATATGTTAACTTGAAAAACACAACGGTTAAAATCCAGTACTTTACGTGCATTTAGTCACATTGCAATAGTGTACTTCTTTAAAGCATGACAAAGGATTTTATTATTGTTATTATTAAAGGAGACCTATTATGCCCCTATTTACAATATGTAATATAAGTCTCAGGTGCGCCCAGAATGTGTCTGTGAAGTTTCAGCTCAAAATATCCCACAAATCATTTATTATATCATTTTGAAAATGCCTATTTTGAGTGGAAGCAGAAATGCGCTGTTTTCGTGCATTTCTCTTTAAATGCAAATGAGCTGCTGCTCCCCGCCCCCTTTTCCAGAATAGGGCTGTGCCTTTACAGCTTTTACTTCAGATACTCTGCCAAAAAAACATCTTTTTGGTTTTGATTAGCATGTTTATTGCACTGAAATCGTGTTTAAAACCATATCAGTTTAAACTTATTGTATAGGGTTTTCTGAGTGCACACATACAAAGTACGCACACAGAAGGCGGCTGTCACATGGCATGTGAGTACTAAAGTTCTCTTTCATGTTTTATTGCACTTAAACTTACAAATACACACACGTTTATGTTAAAAACACACAGGAGTTACAAAAACAGTCGGTTACGTCTGTGAAAGAAAACAGCTGGGAAAGAAATTGCATGTTTATATTAGATCTGTGTGGCAGCAGCGTAATATACAGTAAATAAATCAATGCTCTCTTGTCTGCTCTGAGGCTGCGACTCTAAGTAGTGTTCTGTGCTCGTCCGTGCAGCCGAAGACAGAACAGTTAACATGCTTTGCTCTAACTTTTGCCATGACGTTAGAACTGGTACACCATTGTCGCTTGCAAAAACAAAATGACAGCGCTATGGAAGGAAATGTGCAGATTAATGGGCAGTAATTTTAATATTATAATAAGATCCCCTTACCATGTCACCGTTTTTTTACATGCTTGTGAAAAGGCTTACCAAAACAAAGTTACTGGGTTGTTCTTTTTCATGTTTCTGGGTTGGTAGATGCACTGGAGAGCCGATTATAGCACTTAAACACAGACAAAGTCATATTTTCATGATATGTCCCCTTTAAAGTGTACTGCTGAATGTACTGACAAGCACTGTAATTACAAATATATACTTTTCTTTTGAATTTAATTGAATTTTACATTTCTGTTGAAACTTATAAGTAAGCCAGTCGTAAGTAGCACAGGTATGTTTGTAGCAATAGCCAAAAATGCCCTGTATGGGTCAAAATTCTTGATTTTTCTTTTATGCCAAAAATCAAATAGGATATTAAGTAAAGATCATGTTCCATGAAGATATTTTGTAAATTTCTTATCGTAAATATATCAAAGCTTAATTTTTGATTAGTAATATGCATTGCTAAGAACTTCATTTGAACAACTTTAAACTTCAGATTCCAGATTTAGAAATAGATTTTCATCTAAGTAAACATACATCCATGGAAAGCTTATTTATTCCTATGATGATGCATATGCATAAATTTCAGTTTTAAAAAACTGACCCTTATGACTGGTTTTGTGGTCCAGGGTCACATATGTTATGCATTTAAATGTATTTCTAATTGCGCATTTGTAATGTTAAAATTGCAGTTTAGTACATTGTAAAATATATGTATTTTATATATTAACTGGAAAAACACACAACAGTTAAAATCCAGTACTTTGCATGCATTTAGTCACATAAAAATAGGGTACTTCTTTAACGCATGCCAAATTTATTATTGTTATGTTTTATTATTAAAACATAAGGACAGTGTTGGGGAAAGTTACTTTTAAAAGTAATGCATTACAATATTGAGTTACTCCCTAAAAAAGTAACTAATTACTTTTTATGGAAAGTAATGCGTTACATTATTTTTTGCGTTACTTTTTAAATCTGGCCGGGGCCTGCTTGTTTGTTTTTAGTATAAAAAGTCATATTTTTGGCAAATGTAAAAGCCTTTTCACACCAAAAGCCTCAGGCTTTGAGAAAAGTGAATTCACGTCTGTACAGTAGACCGCAGAAGAAAAAATATCAACTCTTCAGCAATGTAAAAAAAGGAAAACTAATGTTAGATTATCTTGAGTCATTTTTGCTTATTAGTATGGTTGAATTGGATCATTGAAGGTCGGCACCAAAGACATCGGTTAATAAAATGGTATTAAATGCTTAAAAGATATTTGTATTATTTAACATATTTAATTATTGCAAGTTTGCGTCATATTCTGAGTTGAATTTCACTGTTTTTTTTTCATTTTGAGGAATACTGAATCTGTTTTTTGTGAGTGAGATGAATTAATGCATGTTCACATTTATTCTAAAACTAATATCTTACTCCTGATTTCTCTCAGCATAGGGACAGGAGAGCTTTTAATCAATAAATGGGGGAAAAGTAACTGGCATTTGAAAAAAGTAACTCAGATATTTTCTTGTCAATTAAAAAGTAATGCGTTACTTTACTAGTTACTTGGAAAAAGTAATAATATTACGTAACTTGCGTTACTTGTAATGCGTTGCCCCCAACACTGCATAAGGATTTAAAACAAACCTTTAATTTGACATTATTACAAAGTGCACTTTTTAAGAAGCATAGTCATGAAAGTGTCTCTCTTTATGTGCACTTAAGTGGCTTTTTATTTCAAGGGTATGCCATATACTGAATATTTAGGTATATTATAAAATTGCATTGATCCTGTATTAAAATAATGTGAAATCAGTTGTAAATCTTAAAAGACAGCTACTCACTAAGTTTTAGAGTTTACTGTTGAAAAAAGATACTTCAATGCAACAAGCTTCTTTCTCTGAAGGGGAGATTTCAGTTTAGCTTAGCTTGGCTCATTTTCTGTAGAGCAGTGGGTAGCTAGCTCATCACTGGGCTCGTTCCATTACAAAATAAAGCATCTCTTTTAGACAGTCTCTCAGACAGCTCTCAGAGAAAAGCAGACTGAATAATGGCAGAAAGAGCCGTGCTCGGCCAGACTCTGCGGTGGCTCTGTATTACAGCAGAATAGCCTGTGTCAGTATGCGTCTGTCTAAGCACATGATTGTGAAGAATTGCTTTAGAAATCATATCTATCTTCAAGCTGAACTCTTCAAACAAAATCACCAGAAATGACTTGGACCTAGCTGGATGCATTTGTGTTGCCTTCCTTTATATGCGTGAAAAGCCTTTGTCATTATTTTTCAAAAAAAAGGCCGTCGTTTCATGTCTCCTTTTCATGTCGTTGACCAAATGATAATGAAAGTCATTCAGGACCTTTTCACGGTTGTTTTGACACAACTCTCTCCTAGTAACGCCGGTGTTGTTTGTCCTGGATAATGCAGCGGGAAGAAAGACCTGTCCTTTGTGTCTGCCGGCCATCTGTGCTTCATTAGTGTTTGCTCTTTCAACTTTCTCATCTAAAAAGCCTTTCATAAAAACCCCGAAAATGAACGTGGAGAGCTAAAGTAATTCATACTGCTGGGTTTACTTTAAGAGCCAATTTTTAGTTCAGACTCTGCCTCATTACACAAATATATGGCTTGTAGATCTGATGGTCTGAGCAAAACTAATACTCAATTTGATGGCTTTCTCATTCCACCTGTAAATGCAGACAAACAACACAAACCGTGCATTCAGAGTGTGAAATAGCATAAATTAAGTCCAGACCGATTGTCTCGAACGGATCCAGCCAAAAGGGAAGCGAGTGATGTGCGTGGAAAATGGGAATTGTAATGTCAGGTTCGGTTGGTGTTGAAGCTCGTGTCGACGTTTCTGGCTGAAAAGCAGACAAAGAAGCTACTTGAGGCTTAACGCTTCATTTTATTAGCGTCTAAACACACGGCTCACAGCAGTGACCTATAATAGAGACAGAACGCCTCTGAAATAGGTGTTGACGTTAATAGTTAGTGCCATTACAGATGAAAAGGGACAGCTATTTCCCCACAATATCACCATGTGCAAAATAAGAAAACAGAACAGCTGGATTTTGCTGATCCATCTAACAAGCATACTGATGGGTTTGGAAAATATATCATATAGATATTAGGGCTGTCAATTGAAGCAGATACTGTCATGTACTCGCCCTCATATTGCAACTTTATTTCTTCCATGTACACTGTAAAGAACATGATTAGAAGATTACTAGAGTATATTTTACAAGGGGAAACAATGACTTCAGCCATTCTACAATTCATGTTGAATTCAATGTGTTTCTTGCCATTTCGTTGTAATTATTTGTGGAATATTTCCGCTTCCAGAACAAAGATTTACAGATAATGTACTCACCCCCTTGTCATCCAAGATGTTCATGTCTTTCTTTATTCAGTTGTAAATAAATTGTTTTTTGAGGAAAACATTTTAGGAGTTTTCTCCATATAATGGACTGATATGGTGCCCCAAATTTGAACTTCCAAAATGCAGTTTAAATGCGGCTTCAAACAATCCCAAATGCAGTCGTAAATGATCCCAGCTGAGGAAGAAGTTTCTTTTCGAGCGAAACGATCTGTTATTTTCATAAAAATAATCTAATTTTTATACTTTTTAATCTCAGACGCTCATCTTGTCTTGCTCTGCCTGAACTCGTCCTATATCGCTGTTTTACCTTTTTCGTTAAGGGTGTTTGATCTTTTTTGCATGTTCACTTTGTAAAAACTGGGTCGATACTTCTGCAGCGATGTAGGATGATTTTGAAATGATTTTTAAAGTTTAGGGAGAAAATGCGATTGGAGTTTTTCGACATACCCTAACTGTCTTGAACCAGAATACACAGACTTCAGGCAGAGTAAGACAAGTGTTTAGTATTATTTTTTTTTTTTTTAATGAAAATAACCGATCGTTTCACTAGATAAGACCCTTCCTCCTCGGCTGGGATCGTTTACAACCGCATTTGGGATCGTTTGAAGCCACATTTAAACTGCATTTTGGAAGTTCAAACTCCGGGCACCATATCAAAAAAATCATGAAATGTTTTCCTCAAAAACATAATTTCTTTACGACTGAACAAAGAAAGACATGAACATCTTGGATGACAAGGGGGTGAGTGCATTATCTGTAAATTTTTGTTCTGGAACTGGACTTCTCCATTAAATGTAAAACAAAAAAAGATATATGCAACCAAACCATTTTGGTGACCACTGACTTAAAAACAAACAAATTTCTTATAAGAAAGAAATGCATACAGTTTTTTAATGGCATGAGGGTGAGTAAATGGTGACAGCATTTTCATTTTTGGATCAGCTGTCCCTTTAAATCTCACTTCATTTTGCAACAGACTAAACTCAGGATGTGCCTTATATGTTCTGTATGTTCTTCTATAACACGTCAAGTAGACTGGCCTCGTAATGTAAGCATGAAACCGGCTGTTAGCTGTCTACTTATAGAATAATGTCATCTTTTGACGTGTCACATAACCATTTCACTGTTATTTGGAAAGAGAAAAAAACCTCTTATAAAGTCTCTTATTTGACCATTTTAGCATGAAAATATGCATGTTATGTGATACGTGAGTAGAAGTATTCTGCAACACTAACAACTTCAAATGGAATTGCAAAAACAATGATGTCTGCTATTGGTTGGTTAAACAGGTAGTGTTGTCCCAAAATCAAACCGTAATAGTGCTGCAGTGATGACTTTTGTGGGTCAAACCTGGAAATCCAGAAGTCAGTGTGTTTTTTAGGTGGGTTTTCGGTTAAATAACTGAAATTAGATTAATTTAGATTCAACGTTATTATCACTGTGTGGTGTACAAGTACAGAGCCAATGAAATGCAGTTAATCAGAAGTGCAAATAGCAATATGTATATAAATTATTATAAGTATATACATATGCAATAAAAAATTTTATGAGTGCAAAATTTGAGGTTCAGAAGCAAGGTTCAAATGACAGTAGACGTATTATCCAGATTAAGTATAGAAATGCTAAATATGTATATATGATATACATATATTTATGCAATACTATATTATGAGGTAGAAATGCAAAGGAATGTGCAAAACTGGAGGCAGAATAATGAGTATAGTAAACGTGCAGTGGTGAACCTGTAGTAAACCTGTCTGTTGTGAACATTTTCACATTTGTTCTACAACTAAAAATTATGGATGGCTATTTATCGGCAAATAATAAAAAATGTTTTCAGTTCACATTACATTTTACAATTTGGACTTTTTTCAGGACTGTTAGATACAAAGTCTGAATTGCAAGATATAAACTCACAATTCTGAGAGAAAAAAAAAAATCTGAATTGTGAGAATTCCAAGAAAAATCTCACAATTCTGAGAAGAAAAGTCAGAATTGTAAGATAAAAATCACAGTTACCTTTTTTATTTCATGGTGGAAACAAAAATAACAGAATTGTGAGATATAAAGTCACAGTTACTTTTTTTATTTGTTTTATTCTCCAGTGGAAATTTATATGGAACTTCCATATAAAATACCCCTTGTAGGTTTTTTTTTTTGTCTTGGAAAAGGCAGTGGCTAATGGGATTATAGAAGTTGTCGGGGATGTAAAACATCATCACACAGGTAAACTCAAATACTCATTGGTCAGTTTCACAGCCTCATTGTGTTTAATCAATAATTAAGCTGTTGCAAACTACAGGATTTTTTAAAAATAAAAACTGAAAGATTTGTGAGAAGCTATAACTTTTTACTTCTGGTTATTGTATTTAGGCTTCAGAATTTAAAAACATTGTGTTCATTCGTAAAGATTATTGTGACGAACGTGTAGAGGGACCCAGGGTGATGCTAACTTACGGGTTGGCCTACAAAAATACACATCACTGCAGCTGTTGTGCCAGTCAGGATGCTCAAACATGCCATAGGGAAACGATTTTTATAGTTTGTAGGGGAAATCTACTTATATTTATAGCTGATTCTACACATCAGACAGACATTGGTTAAAGTAATAGTTAAAAAAAGGATACACTTCACCTTCTAATAGATTTCATGAAAATAAAATGCTTTTTGTTATGGTTGAATAGAAGCACTGAAATTGAACCTTAACTCACGTTGTTGACCATCTATCACTATCGTGTTTGCCATTTTCTGCACCATTACCTGCTAAAGGTGTCTGGTGTCGTATGTGTGTTGCTAAATGTGCAGAAATGTATTCAGGCCCATCTTTGAGCAGGAGCAGATGTGTTTCTGAGTGGTTCATTACAGCACATCTGCGCAGGCTGTCAATTACTAACAGTCAAGTTCAGCAGGTGGGTGTTATGGGAGGGCAGTGTGTATCAACACTGCCAAAATCAATCAAATATACTACTGAGCATTTCATTGGCCTTCAGAAGCCTTTGTTTCAGGAGTCCTTCAGGAGTTATGCTTTTTCAGGGTTATTATATATAACTGAAGCTAAAAACCATAAAAAATGTTGCTTAAAATAGGTAACACTTTACAATAAGGTCCCATTAGTTAACGATAGTTGATCCATTAATTGTGACCTAAAGCATTAATGCAATAACAAATATTTACTAATAATGAGAAATACATTTTTTATAGTATTCATTAATGTTTTTTAATTAGTTAATAAAAGTGCAACTGTTCATTGTTGTTCATGTTAGCTCAAATCTGTTAAATAATATGAAAAGATATAGCTTGAAATTAACACTAAAATTAATAAATGCTTTAAAAGCAATTTCACTGTTCATTTAGTTTGTTAATGAATGCAGTTAATGAATATTAACAAATGGAACCTTATTGTAAAGTGTTACCATAAACATAATCCAATATATATATATAAATATATACAACTTTAGTACTCAAAAAAACTAAAACTGAAATAATAGATAATACAAATAATACAATTAAAATAAATAAATAAAAATAAAATAATAAAATCATGACCTTGTAAACTTTAACATCTTGTAACTTTTGCACAATATATACAAGGATGCCAGAAAGAGTGTACATAAACTATAATTATTACAGCATTATATTACCAGATGTTTATCCACAAACAACAGTCCTACAACTAAAAAGATCATGTGGACAACTTTACAGCAAACGACACATCATTTTGTCTGGAAACAAATAATATAAGTGCATTAACAATAATATGAGCTGAAAATTTCTGCTTGTCCCATAGTCTTACATTGTAAGTGCTTGACTTTACAGTAATAGGATGTGTAGGATGGACTATATATACATAATTTAGTTTTTTCATAAATAAACAATAAACAAAATAATAATTAAAGTTTGATAATAGTAGAATATTTTTAAAATAAAATTTGAAAGTTAAAAATACAAATATTTTATAGTACATTTAAAAAAAATACAATGCTAATACTTACATTTATTTATTTATTTATTTTTTTTTTTTCATCTTTTTTTTTTTTTTTTAATGAATTCTCAACATTTTCAAACCTAAAATCAGCAAGCTTTTATTTTGGCGAGTTGTCAGCACGTAATGCACCGTCGATTTTATCGCTGTCGAGTGAAGAGTAAAGCACGTCAGTAAATGTCACAGTTTTGTGTTTTGCTCTGAAACTCCAGTGCATAGCCTAGATTTATACATTCGGTTTATGGAAATGAAAATCTTATATAGTATTACAGTTAGTCAATCTAAAAAGTCAAAAGTTTCCCTATTTACTTTATTTTTAAGTGCCTTACTCAGATTTTTTAAGTAAACAAATAATTTCTGTTTACTTGAGCTCAAATTGTACTGAACCCAAAATATACCTCAACCATATCAATTTTGTGATGCTTTCAGTCATAAATGAGCACTAATAGTGTGGAGGTTTGAACCTCAGTAGTGCTTCCTGTGTAGTCCGCTTTGCTTTACACTTCAGAAGCCATTTAGAGTAAGTAATGCACCCTTTAAGACAGACAATATTACTCATATCTCTGTATGTGTGAGCTTGCATTGCCTCTACTCTTTTGACCTTGTCGATATCCGAAATAAAACTGATTTAAGCAGTGGCTAACGCAGCTCTCGGGTGCATTATTTCATCTGTAACTCTAGAAAGCGTGCTTGTCCTTCTTGACTTGTGGTCTCTTTGGGCAATGGCCTTTTTTTTCATTCGTTTCTGAGGCTGCGTTTTTGACGCCACGAGCAGGTGCTCATGTCTGGGAGCCGACTGGAAAGTAGTGAGGTATTGACTCTCAGAGGGACAGAAAGCTGTGAAGTGTCCAGGCTCATAAAAGCGCACTTGTCCGGGCTGAGGCGCGTATGCATTATAGATGTGGAGAAACACAGAGAAAATGTGACGGGTGGCAGCAGGAAGGAGGAAGTCATAAAATGAGTTGTAAAATCATGCTGGACTCTGAGGAGAATGTTGAAAGAATGAAACTATCCAGACCTCATAATATACCGAACCACATAAATGTGCTATATTTTTAGAAAATTGATAGTGTTATATAATTCTAGACTTATTCGCACATTAGGCGTATTGGAGTTGTTAATTGATTCTAATCTATTAATAGCGTTAGCTACCTCATTACTGGAGTATGTTTGCTTATGAAATTTAGTTTCAGCTTTTGTTCGTTTCAGTGTGTTACTTGCCAGTAATTATTTGTAAAATTTGCCAGCAATTTCTGGTAAACCCTGTAGGTTTACTTTTTCTAAAGACACTAGTAGTTCTTTTCGTGCAAAACTCACCTCCGTAATAAGAGCAGCATTTAGTCCCTAATTTGATCTTTCCAGATGCCAAAAACAAAAAGAGTCAGAAATTTGTTAATTGCATGACCATGGGCTTGATTCAGAGCAGAATTAGCTTTGTGGCTCCACATCTCTGCCAATAATCAATCTTCATCACTCTAAAATGAAGCTGTTGTGTATTGTAGCATATGGTGAGCAGAAGTTCAAGCCCTGCATTAGAAACCAGAGCAACATTCAGTTCATTTGGGAACTGACTGTGCCCAATGCAGCAAAACAGCAGATGTGTTTTACAGATGTACGTTTGTGCTAAAATGCATATTAATGTCTAGATTATAAATAATAATTTATTTCTTTATTTAAGAATAACTCAGTGTTCTTTAATGTGTACCAGTTTTTTTTTTTTTTTTTTGAAAGAAGTGTTTTTGCTCACCAAGGCTGCATTTATTTGATCAAAAACACTGTTAAAATACTGTTAAATTGTGAAATATTATTGCAATTTAAAACAACAGTTTTCTACTTGAATATATTTTAATATGTAATTTATTCCTCTGATCAAAGCTGAATTTTAGTATCATTACTCCAGTCTTCAGTGTCACATGATCCTTCAGAAATGATTCTAATATAATGATTTTCTGCTCAAGAAACATTTATTGTTATTATCAGTGTTTGGGGTAAGTATGATATAATAATAATAATAATAATTATTATTATTATTATTATTATTATTATTATTATTTTATTTTGTAAATATTTATATAACATTTATAATGTTACAGGAATCCTGAAATCTGTGTTTCCAAAAAATTAAGCAGGAAAAATGTTTCAACAATTATAATACTATACGAACATTATTAATAATTGAGCATCAACAATAACTGAAGGATCAAGGATTCCTGAAGGATCATGTGACACTGAAGACTGGCGTAATGAAGCTGAAAATTCAGCTTTGCATCACAGGAATAAATTACATTTTCAAATCTATTCAAATAGAAAACAGTTATTTGAACTTATAATAATACTCTAAAATATTACTGTTTTTACTGTATTTTTCAAGAAAGAAATTCAGCATTGGTGGGTATAAGAGACTTCTTTCAAAAATGTTAAGAAATCATTATTATTCCAAAGGTTTGTCTGGTAGTGTATGTATTTTTAACTGCCTGCAGTCAAAATGGTAAAATCAGTTGAACTTTAACATTTATAAAAGCCATAACTAAGGACTTATGAGGCACAGAATGAGACTCTCAAGCACAGATGTGTTGCATTGGTTCATGAGGCTCATTACTGTGTTAATCATGTGCTGAAACTTTTGTTGCACTCCAGAGACTCTTCAGGACATATATGTGAAATGACTTGTTATGGGATAGACATAAATTCGCATTTGATGTATATACGAGTCCACCGTCACCCGCTGAGTTGTGTTGATCTCAGCAAGAAATTTCTTGAGAATGGCAAAAATGCATCATGACCGACTTGCCTTGTTCTTGCATTGATGGAATGATATCAGGCATGAAGCATCCTTGTTTATTAACAGTCTCACTGTAACAATGATTTAAGGATGAACACTTTGTCATGATATACTTGAACCTTTGCTGTAACTAAACTATTGTGAGATTTGGTCATTTTCCCTGCATGGCATGTTTAATAGTTCCACCTTTTTCCCAGCCTCAGGAAAGAAATCCCAGGACTTAATGAATGAGATGTGAGACATGATTTTATTTATTATGTGCATGCTGAATTTTTAATGATCATGCATCCGGACAATAACGCATGCATATACTGTATATCTCATGGTAGGAGCACCATGTAGCGTGGTATTGTGTAAAATAGCTGCTTATGGTTTTTAAGATGGGTGTTTCTTTAGGCTGAGGTCTTTAGTAAAATACTATGACTACCAAGACAGCTCTCATGGTTACTGCTGTTACCACCCAGACAAATGACCTCAATTGCTTGTCAAGGGTCTCACACCATCTAAAATAGCCACTTTCTCTTCATTTCTTCTCTTGCTGAGTATCAAGGTCTTTTTTTAATAACTTCTGTTTCTGTTTCACAAGTCAGAGGCAATAAAAGTTTGAGACACACTACCAGTCAAATGAATGGACCAAAAGTAAAAAAAAAAAGTTAAAATAAACAAAAACATCGTAATATTTCATCTTCTTGGCACACTTTCTTCTAGATTCCAGCTTTGCTACTGAGGATTTGTATCAACCATGCATCCTGGGATGCTTTTTAAACTGTTTCATGTATTTTGGACACTTTTTGTCTGCTTTCCTTCACTATCTGATTCAACATTCATTAAAAAAAATGTTACAATTATTTTAATTTATTTTTGCATTTTTATTTTTTCAAAATGAATACAAAGCTACAATACTTTATCTACAAAACTATTTTCAAGAATTTAGTGTAAACATTTCATATCAAAATATTGTTTAAATCATTTAAAAAAAAATGGCAAGCTGTTTTTGTCTAAATCTTTAGAAAATCTAAAATTGTTTTATTTTCTGCATTCTTTTTCAATCAATTAATGCAAACTTAGAAAACACTGTTTACAAAACTTTTTAAACGATTAATAATAAACATTTTTATCAAATAACAAAAAATGAAGAAGCTCTTTTGTTCAAACTTAAAATAAATAAATAAATGTAAGCACTTTTTAAGCATTTAAGCATAAACATTTAGATGAAAGGTGCATTAAATGATAAAAAAAGAAAAGAAAAAAATTGTCAAGCTTTTTTTTCTTTGTCCAAACTTTTGACTAGTAGTGCAAGGTCATGAAACATTCATAAATATCATACTTATTTGCGTATTAAAATACTTGTTTGCATTTGTTAAATGGATGGGATAAGGATTTTACATTTCAACAAGTGCAAATACAATGAACGGTTGAAAGATTAAGGTAACCATGTGGCTTAACTTAATTTATGTTTTTGTGCTTATTAGACAGATCACAAAATCTAAACGGCTGTTGCCATACAGATTAGACACAGAGTGTTTAGCCTTCATGATGCTGAATAAAGATGCGGCTGTACTGACCTCATCTGTGGCCCTCGAGATTACCTCAGCAGCACCCCAGGAAATTCAATCTTGCTAAGCGTACGTGTTTTGAAGCGAAGGCCACGCTCATTATCCATAGTGCAACAATAAGCGTGTTTAGTCCTTAATGAGAAAACATGCCTTGTAAATGTACAGATAGTTTCTAATTACTAATACTAAACTAATTGATTATTAGACCTTGAGATCCTTTTTTTTTTGCAGAATTGATTGCTGTTTTGTTAATCCTAGTTGTACTGATAAGCATGGAAGCTTGTTTCCCCCACTGAATAAAAATAAAAAAGGTAATTGCAACTTTTCTCAATCAGGATTGTGAGATATAAACTTGCAATTCTGAGAAATAAAGAATTGCAAGATAATAGAATAATTTTAACTTTATAACATGCATTTGTGAGTTTACATCAAACAATCCTGATTTTTAAACTTGTAACTAGCTAAAAAAAATTTGCAAAAACTCACAGTTGCGGGAATTATGCGATGTAAACATTTTAAATTGTTTATATCTCGGAATTCTGACTTTATTTCTTACAATAGCGAGTTTCTGAAATTCTGAATTGCAACAAAAAAGGCAGAATTCTGAATTTGACGATCTGAAAATTCTTTTAACGTTTTTTTCTCAGAGTTGTGTTTATATTGCAGTTCTATAGAAGATAGAATTCTATTTTATCTCACAATTCTGACTTTTATGTTTTATATTTCACCATTCTGACTTAATATTTTGCAACTGCATGTAAAGTCAGAACTGAGATATAAACTTGCAATTCTGAGAAAAACATTGCAAGTTTGTTTCTCAGAATTGTAACTATATTTCTCAGAATTGTGACTTTATTTCTCTGAATTGCCACCTTATTTCTCAGAATTGCAAGTTTATTTCTCCGAATTGCAAGTTTGTCTCGCAGTTCTGACTTTTTAACTTGCTATTGCGAGTTTATATCTCACAATACTGAGAAAACAATTTGAATTGCACATTTATATCACTTAATTCTGAGAAAAAAGTAAGAATTGCAAGATAACTTTATGCCTCAGAAATGCAACTTTATTTTCCAGAATTGTGAGTTTGTCTCGCAATTCTGACAAAAGTAAGAATTGCGAGATGTAAACTCACAATTATGAGGAAAAAAAAGTTGAATTATAGATAAAAAGTCGCAATTACCTTTCTTTATTTTTATTTAGTCGCGGAAACAGGTTTGCATACAATTCTAACTTTATAACACACATTGCAAGTTTTTGTCCTGCAGTCCTGACTTTGTAACTCAAAATCACAAGTTTATCTTGCAATTCTAAAAATATAACTTGCAATTGCAAATTTATATCTCACAATTCTGACTTAATATTTTGCAATTGCGTGTAAAGTCAGAATTGAGTGATATAAACTTCTGAGAAAAACATCAGAATTGACAGTTTATATCTCGCGACTTTATTTCTCAGAATTGCAAGTTTATAACTCACAGTTGTGAGCTTATATCTTACAATCCTGAGAAAAAAATTGAATTGCATGTAATTCTGAGAAAAAAGTAAGAATTGCAAGATAAGTTTATGCCTCAGAAATGCGACTTTATTTTTCAGAATTGTGAATTGTCTCGCAATTCTGAGAAAAAAATAAGAATTGCGAGATGTAAACTCGCAATTGTGAGAATAAAAAGTTGAACTGTAGATAAATAACCTTTCTTTATTTTTTATTTAGTGGTGGAAACAGGTTTGCATACAATTCTAACTTTATAACACACATTGCAATTTTTTGTCCTGCAGTTCTGACTTTGTAGCTCAAAATCACAAGTTCTGAATTTATTACTTGCATTTGCAAGATTATATCTTGCAATTCAGACTTTTTTCTCAGAATTGTGAGATAAGCTTGTGAATTAAAGTTGTAAAGTAAGAATTGCAAGAAGAAAAGTCTGAATTGTGAAATGAGAAGTCGCATAAACGTTTTTAATTTTATTTTTTAATCCAGTGGTGTGATTTATTCATAAACATATTTAAGGTCAGTGAACTGGTCCAGTGTGGAGACAGGACAGGTTTTGCTTTCACTGCAGGGATGAAATGTCCCCACAATGACAGTAAAACTTAAAATCACCTACATTGTGAGAACCTGAAAAGTGTACCCATGAGGAAACTGGCTTAATAAACCAAGTAAATCATCTTTATGAAAATCATGTAGTAAGATTTATGCCATGGTTAGGTTGCATTTGGGGGGTTAGAAAATATTATTCATTCAGCACAAAACAAGACAAGTCATCAAGTCATTTTAACAGAACAAGCAAACTAAAAAATGATCCCGGATCTGCACGAAGCTACACATCCATGCCTCCCTTGCTTCATGAACTCATGTCAGCATGCTGCCGCCACCCCGATGCTCCGCTCGACCCCGGTTGCTGTGGTGACACTCACGCTGTATCTCCTAGGTAACGCTTGCCTTCAGAACGGCAGCAGGCGTGGAGTTACGGCGCGGCTCAAGAAGCTTTTCCTATGCTCTTCTACCAAAGCACCATCCACCTGTACCCAAAGCAAGTCCTCTTTCAACACAAACCTCCAATATATTTCCTCAGAGAGCTCTCTTACTATTAGTGTATTGTACACACGCTTGTGAAAAGGAAGTGCACTTAATTGTATTGAATGCACTTGTGGTGTTCTTCAAATCTTAATAGTATATTTTTAAAAACTGTACTTGCAGATGATATTAATACAATAAAAGGCCACTTAAGTGTACTTAAAGAGACGGTTCACCCAAAAGTTAAATTTGTCATCATTTACTTACGCTCCAAGCCTTTTCTTTATCTCTTTTTTTCTTTCTTTTTTCTCCATACTATGGAAGTCAGTGGCTGCTGTCAACTGTTTGGTCACCAACCTGAGGCTAAATAAATGATGTCAGAATTTTCATTGGGTGAACTGTCCCTTTAAGTTGTACTTTAAAGCACATTTTGTGTTATTCAGTATTGCATTTAAACTCAGTACAGTTTAAATATTTAAATGCATGGCATGCAAAAGTGTATTTTAGTTTATCATAAATGCTTGTCAGTATGTTCGGCAGTACACTTTAACCATATTTCAAAGACGTCTACTTAAGTGGGTCAAAAAGTATTCTTAAGTTCAGATACTTGCATTTAATATGCATTTAAACTATAATGCAATTTTTTTTATTACATTCAACATTGCATTTAGTTTGCACTTATATATAGAATTTATATAAGTATTTTATTTCCATAATATGTACTCTTTTTCAAAGTATGCTGAAGTGTACTTCTTTTTCACAAGTGTGGTATTTCTTAACTACTTCATCTTTGACCTCTGTGTTCCTCTATCTCTCACTCTTTTCATATTTTTATGTAAGACAAAGACATTTGTGCTCAAGTCTTCCAGCTGCTGAGTATTAGTAACTGTACATTATTGACAATTTTTTTATTAAGAGAACAACACTGCAGCAAATTTAAAATATCAATTGTATTGAATTCTGGAAGTGAGCTACGAATGATTAACTGTCGTCGTTATTGCTGATTGATAAAATGCTCTATTTTGTGTTTTTAATGAGCAACTTTAGATGCCAAAGAAGGCTACTATTTAAACATTTACGTTTGTGTTTATAATTTACATTGTGTTATGAAACAGGGCTGTTAGCATGAAGCGGTAATGATACTAAAATTACTCTGATTGCATGTGGTCGCTGTACTCCCAGAAGAAGGGGATGAGAAAATGATGTTCATATATGTCAGTTCTGTTTGCCAAACGTTTGATGAGTCGTCTTCTGTGGACGAGAGGGTCATATGTCAGCCATTAGTCTTCCACGCTTCAGGTGTCACAGTAATCACTGTGCCTCCCCATTGATTAATGTTAAGAGACTCGCTCTACATTTCATTGTTTTATTGGCTTCTGCTTCTCACTCATTATTTTTAAAGATTATTTAGCCTTTAGGGCTGTGAATAATGTATAAATCTCAAACACAGGTCATATTGGATGCTTAATCTAAGTTAATGTAGAGAAACACAGTTGTCCAGAAGTACAATTTTATCAGGGGTCATATATGAGCTGAAAGCTTTTTTTAGATTTAAGATTAATGAGTTTAAGATGCCAAGGCCTGTTATGATCCTATGGACAGATGGAAAGTCTTAGAACAGATTGCTTTGAATATTTGAGATTTGCTCTAGAACCTTGTCAGTCTGACAGAATGGTACATATTTGATATATTCACTGTGCGATGCTGCTTGTATACAACAATTCAATAAACAAGAAGTTAATATTGAGTGACTTTCATTTTAGACACCATAAATTGCCAGTTACTTTTTGTTTTTGCTTTTCCACGGAAAATTGTTTCAAACAAAGTCAAAGCAGAATTAATTGTATCTCTGAGCATTAGTGGTGCTTTGTTCCTAAATGAATCAGTGCTTTTGAACAAATTAGTTAAGTGAATAATTCAGTGACTCACTCACACAGGTATTTCCTTGCTTTGTTAATGAAAGAATCAAGTGTTTTTTAACAAATCGGTTGAGTGATAGATTCAGTGACTCACTCACACAGACAGTCACTTGTTTTGTTCACAAATGAATCAGGGTTTTTGACAAAATTGGTTAAGTGAATGATTCAATGATTCAGTCATGCAGACATTAGCGTTTTTTGTTAATAAATGAATCAGTGTTTTTGAGCAAACTGGCTGACTGAATGATTCAGTGATTCACTTATACAGGCATTCATTTGTTTTGTTCATGAATGAATCAGTGTTTTTAACAAAACAGTTAAGTGAATGATTCAGTGTCAAACATTGCCCTTTTGTTTATGAATGAATCAGTTTTTGAGCAAATCGATTCAGTGAATGATTCAATGACTCACTCATACAGACATTCACTTGTTTTGTTAACTAATGAATCAATGTTTTTGAACAAACCAGTTGTGTGAATGATTCATTGACTCACTCATGCAGACATTTGCATTTTTTGTTAATGAATGAATCAATGTTTTTGAACAAACTGGCTGAGTGAATGATTCAGTGACTCACACATACAGACATTCACTTGTTTTGTTCACGAATGAATCAGTGTTTTTGACAAAATCGGTTAAGTGAATGATTCAATGATTTAGTCGTACAGACATTTGCATTTTTTGTTAATGAATGAATCAATGTTTTTGAACAAACTGGCTGAGTGAATGATTCAGTGACTCACACATACAGGCATTCACTTGTTTTGTTAATGAATGAATCAGTGTTGTTGAGCAAATTGGTTGATTTGTTTGATTCAGTGACTCACTCATACAGACATTAGCCTTTTGTTAATGAATGAATCAGTGTTTTTGAGCAAACTGGCTGACTGATTATTTGGTGACTCATTCATATAGACATTCACTTGTTTTGTTCATGAATGAACCAGTGTTTTTGACAAAATTGGTTGAATGAAAGATTCAGTGACTCACTCATACAGACATTAGCATTTTTGTTAATGAGTGAATCAGTGTTTTTGAGCAAACTGGCTGACTGAATATTTGGTGACTCATTCATATAGACATTCACTTGTTTGTTCATGAATGAGTCAGTGTTTTTGACAAAATCGGTTAAGTGAATAATTCAGTGTCTTGCATATATTTGCATTTTTTTCATGAATGAATAAGTGTTTTTGACAAAATCGGTTGAGTGAATGATTCAATGACTCACTCATACAAACATTCACTTGTTTTGTTAGTGAGTGAATCAGTGTTTGTTGATCAAATTGGTTGAGTGAATGATTCAGTGACTGATACGTTGACTCACTTATAAAGACAGTGGCTGCATCTGAATATGCATACTTCCCTGCTATTTAGTAGACAAAAACATTACGTGAAAAGAGCAGTATGTCTGCATTTACAGTATTCAAAAAATGAATACTGAGCTGCTGAGTTTTCAAAGTTTAATCATAAATGACTTCCCTTTTTTTTGCTCATGAATGAGTCAGTGCTTATGAACAAATTGGATGAAGTCAATGATTCAGTGGCTTGTGGCCATCTAGTGGCATATTGATGTACCTGTGGATAATTCTTTGTCAAAATTGTGTTATTACGTACTCATGAATTAAACAAGGTTTTATATCTCATTCAGTGTTGTACATTTGATATTCTCTGTCGAGTACTCAACGTATTATCCTCAGTGTTTATGTTTTGTCATGAGTTGGTCCACTACTTATTTATCAAAAATAGAATTTTGGATTACCGCTGTTATTCTGAGTGTGAGCAGTTCATAACTCTGATGTTGTGTGTTTCTCTACAGATAGCGTTGAGGATGAGCTGGAGCTGTCTGCTGTACGGCATCGACCAGAAGGTTTGGAGCAGCTGGAGGCTCAAACGCGTTTCTCACGCAAAGAGCTTCAAATCCTCTATCGGGGCTTTAAGAATGTGAGTTAATGCTTCTGGCTTTAAAGCTTCTAGTTTGATTTTTTTTTTTTTTTTTTCTCCTTTCATTTTGAATTCGATTGCATTCAGTATAAAGTTATTGATTTTTTAATTCCTTGTAAGTGCCGGTTTGATGTGGAACATGCCAAACTTTGCAGAAAAAACTGTCACGTTTGCTACAATAATCAGGTCAGCAAAGGTCTCTAGAGTGTCCCTGAGGCATAAATGTCCTTTCTCACCTCTGGTGCACAATGTAATGAGACAACACCAAATTAACTTGACCCAAATTGTCAGGTGACAAAGCGTGAGAGTGGCACAATGGTCCTTTATTATCAGACTCTCAAGGGGAGATATCAGAAGGCGGTAATCCTTCCTTTATACCACACACACAAACACACACTGCTGACAGGTGATGACTGCACTGAGGTTTTCTTGCACCCTCAATCCTGTCTTATTCATTTTCCCATGTGGTGTCCCAGATACTGTAAATGTTAAATCAGTTTTCTTATTATTTCACTTTTAATATCACCTGCCATTTCTGATTCTGATTGCTTCTATTTCTTGGATTTTTATCTATCAAGTTCTGAAATCCTTCAAAAGAGATTTAATTAGTAAATCATTGTCAAGGGTCCTGTCCCAAATGCCGCCCTAAGCCCTCACGTTCCTCCTCTGACTGCAAACTTTGATGATGTAGTTGTAGGGCTGAAGAAAAGTCACATCGAGGGCACATGAACTTATTTCTGAAACCTCAGATATTGAACTGGCCACCCTATGGACTTGTGAATTTCACAGACTTGCACGCAACAGCTATTGAATGTGTGCAACACCTCCTCAAGTGTCTCATGTGGGACAGGCCTGGCTCACCACAGACTGTTATTCTCGTGTTGATACGTTGCTTTGTTGGCCCACACTGGTTTTGCTATCATTCTTGATTACAGAGGAAAAATACTTGCCATTAGAAAGGATTTTCTCATCATCAACTAAAATCTTTTTTCTGTATTTCAAAGCACGTCAGTGCTAGTCAAAGAGAAAAAGGTCCATAATTGCTTGTGTTTGTTCATTTATTTATTGGAAAAAGACAGACAGTGCTGTTTTTATTGCTCTTGAGTTCTCACAGTCACTTTTGTTTGTATTTATAAATTCTAGATCTATGCATCTTTGCTAAATATATTTTAAAAAAAGAATTAAAACACTGAGGCAGAAATCATGCATTCATACACTATGTTTGTTTGAGAAGAAATTAATACTTTTATTTAACAAGGATATTAAAATTATCATTTATAATATTACAATAGATTTTAATTTCAAATAAATGCTGTTCTGTTGAACTTTTATTCATCAAAACAAAATGATCATGGTTTCTACAAAAATATTAAGCAGCACGACTGCTGACACTGATTAGCGTTGATAATAGAATATGTTTCTTGAGAAGCAAATCAGCATATTAGAATATTTTTGGTAACACTTTACAATAAGGTTCCATTAGTAAATGCTAGTTAATGTGTTACAGTATTTATTAATCTTTGTTAATGTTAATAAAAATAGTCATTCATTGTCAGTTCATGTTAATTCACAGTGCATTACAGTATGTTAACAAAGCACAGCTTTTGATTTTAATAATGAATTAATTGTTGAAGTAAAATCCTGTGGAAGTATTCTTTTTTAGTTCATATTAACTAATGTTAACTAATAAACCTTATTGTAAAGTGTTACCATAATTTCTGAAGGATATAAGTAATGACTGTGGAAAATCCAGCTTTGCAATCGCTGAAATAAATTATATTTTAAAATATTAAAATGGAAATTAGTTATTTATAGTTTTACAATATTAGTTTTTACTGTATTTTTAAACAAATATTGATCAGAGATAAGAAACTTCTTTCAAAAACATTTACAAAATCTTACAGACCTCAAATTAAATGAACTTCAAGGGATAGTTCACCCAAAAATGGGTGATGGTAGCCATTGACTTTCATAGTATGGAAAAAAACTCTTACAGGTTTTGAAAAACTTAAGGATGAGTAAATGATGACAGATTTTTCATTTTTGGATGAACTGTCCCTTTATTTATTTGTGTACCGATCAGGATTTGACAGGCATTCAAATAAATAAACAACATTTTTTTTTTTCAAATCCAGGACTACCACCTCAAGAAAATTGCAATTAAATTAATAAAAAATAAATGCATTGATCAGGTCAGAATCTTGACCAGATTTAGCAATACAAAACCAAACAGTGCTGAGAGTAATCTGAAGATGTTTGTATGGGAGATTTCGACCTTCATGCAAAATAATCTGTTCATAGTGGATTTTACAGATGAAGAGATTTCACTTTATGAGAGGCGATGGTCATATTTTTCTTCATACTAGCTTAATTACACTCCGCAAATGACCAGGACCTAATTAAACTTGATTATCCGCACATTAGCTGAAAAAGAAAAATGAGCTGAATCTCCTACTAACAGAATCATAACAGACTTTTTTCTTTGTGGTATTGCAGTCGTATTATCCCATGAATTAGTGGTAAACTGAAACCAAAATATGCCAGATATTCTGTCCCTGATCCTCTGTGTGCAGTCAGCGAATGATCATGCTTCAGCAAGCTGAAAAAATCTTTTAATTACAGCCTGTGTATCTTAACGGTGTTAATGAACCCTGCATTGCTCCTGGAGTTTTGATAATGTTGAGAAGACTTTGGCAGTGATGGCTTCTGATGAGAGCCGTGTGTCTCTTAAAAGGTAATTACACGGGGTCTCTCTCACGCTGCCTGCACAAGAGACAGTGGATGACAGCAACACAAAACAATCCCTTTTAATTAACCAGAGCTCACTGTAACAACACAGAACTTTCTCAGACACAGCCTTTTTATGTCAAAGACGTGAAGTGCTGGATTAGACAAAACAACTTACTGTAGGGCTTCTTTCATGTAGCGGAGTCCAAGGTAATTGGTGGTGGAGAGGACACATTTCAGACTGTTTTTGTTGTTATTTATAAAACATTCTCAATGCAGAATCGCCATTTAAACATGCTTATCGTGACAGAGTACAGTGAGACTTTGGAAATGTTATTTCAAAGGAATAGTTCACAAATAAAATTCAAATTTACTCAACCTCAGGCCATCCAATATGTGACTCCGGACCACAAAACCAGTCATAAGGGTCCCTTTTTTTTAAATTGAGACGTATGCATCATCTGAAAGCTGAATAAATAAGCTTTCGATTGACGTATGGTTTCAGATGGGGCTATTTGAAAATCTGGAATCTGAGGGTGCAAAAAAAATTTAAATACTGAAAAAATCACCTCTAAAGTCGTCCAAATGAAGTTTTTAGCAATGCATATTACTTATCAAAGTTTTGATATATTTACAGTAGGAAATGTACAAAATATCTTCATGGAACATGATCTTTACTTAATATCCTAATGATTTTTGGCATAAAATAAAAATATGTAATTTTGACCCATACAATGTATTTTTGGCTATTGCCACAAATACACCCATGCTACCTAAGACTGGTTTTGTGGTCCTGGGTCACCTATGTACATGCATTTGTTTCTTAATCTGAACAGATTTGGAGAAATTTAACATCACTTTCTTACCAATGGATCATTTGCGGTGAATGGGTGCCGTCAGAATGAACAGTCCAAACAGCTGATAAAAACATCACAAAACACTCTAGTTGGATTGTATTGCTATGGGATTCAGTCCATCTTTTTAAATACGTTGAAATAGGAAGATGAAGCTGACTCTCTATAGCATGTTTGCGTCCCAAATGTAGGTCTCAAGGGAAGATGAGGATGAACTCAATGTGTTAAGAGGCATCAGCTGAGTTACGCTTTAGTTGGAAAGCATGGTAGAGTAAAGTCAGGTATTTGTAGACCCTAAACACTTACCTGGTTATTTTAAGATTGCTCAGCACAGATGATGTTGGCTCCTTTACTGTACTCTAATAAAATGCACAAAGGCGCAGTGGAAGTTCATTGTGAGGGCAAGCTTTCACAAAGGCGTCATACTGTATATTGAAGACATATGCCCTGTTTTCTATATAGTACATCCATTTAAGCATGACTGAATCCTTTTAAACAGGCTGGCTGATTCAGACTGTTTGTCTGAGAGTGTAACCGTCAGTACAATATCTTTTATTTAAGAATGTAAAAGCATGATCTAAGCGCAAATCCCTCCTGTGCTGTGCTTGTATCAAAAACCGCAGTTTTCCCAGCTCAGCACAGCACCTCTCCATCCTCCAGTCCTCCTCCTCGAGTTGCTCAATACACAGCAAAGGGAATACTGTAATGAGGTTTCATATCTGACTCTGAACGCCAGAGGCTGGTTTCTGGTTATTTGATTTTCATGTCATTTTATTGCTCAGAGTTTTGCCATGTACTGGTACATAAGTCCACTTTATAAAAGTCAATTATTTTGCCCTGCAGATTTTACCCGTCATTATGTCAGATCCAAATATTCAATGTGTTTTCCAAAAAGTTCTTAAAGGATTAGTTTACTTAGTCCTTTGTTGTTCCCACAGTCATGAAAAACCTGAAAATATCAGCCCATTTTTATTAAAGTGAGGCTTTTCCAGGCCTGAAAAAAAAAACAGAGACATAGAAAAGTTGTGGGAATTTTAATAGTGAATATGCAATTCTAGTCATGCTCAATAAACTATTTTAGCTATTTTAGCTAATAAAATTCCTATTATAATAAAAAGTGCAATCTCTAAAAAAATAAATAAATAAATAAATAAATACATTGAAAATAAAAACCCTTATCCAGTAATCACAAATGACTTGAAAAGTCATTTTAAGGCAAGTTTAAATGAAATTTGGTTTGAGATGTAGAACATCAGTGAATAATGACTTATGGGTCACGACATAGATTTTGTAGTGTTGGTAGGCGGAGTTAGTGTAAATAGCCTCTGCCAACAAGGCATGCTATTTGCACTTAGTGTAAGTAGACACTGTTTGTTTTTTATTATTATTTTAATATGTTCCTTTACTTGTAATGTTTATAGTTTTTTTGAACAAACAAACAAATATGTGGAAAACTAATTATTTTCAACCCTTATTCTGACCCTCTGTCTAAAACGACTTGTTTTAGGGGGCGTGTCCTTTAAGGCTTGTCAATAATCAGCCACAGTTATGACTGGCTAACGTCATTGCATAGGAAACAGTTTCAACACCCCCACGCTATTGCATGTGAGCGTTTTGACAACATGTTCAAAATAAAACAGTAATTTCCAGACAAAGCCTTATGAAATCATTTACTTGCTGTTTGTGTTGCAGCTGCAGTCAGATCTAGTTCTGCTACATCTTTCAACAGAAGTTTATTTGTGAACTCTACATGACACTGTGCCTCGTTTACAAAACAAAATCAAAATCCCTTTAAGGCAAGTCATTTCACTCGGCTGCCATCTTTCGCCATGTCCACACTAATACATTTTAGTTTGAATCTTTGGCCTTCCGTCCACATTGAGATGGCGTTTTTGTCAAGGAAAGGAGGTTTTTACGCATGCCTGTTACCAATAAATTCAACGTTTTCTTATGTTTCAGTGTAGATGAGAGACTTTTGTAAAACTCTTGAAGACACGAGTGTGGACAGAGAGCATTTTTAAACGAAAACTCAGTTTTCAAATGTATCCGGATTAATGTAAACAGCCTTTGAAACATCTTTTGGGCATGCAAGTGCAGTTCCTATCTCTTTGAATAGGGAAACATAAAACTCTCAAAAACAGTTCACCAAGCTTACGAATAAATTTCATATTTGAAATCACCAATGAAATCTGACAATAACTGCCTCATAGTTGTGCCAATGCGCAATCATGAGCGCCTGTTTCTATAGGAACTGGAGCTTCTAACGGCAGCTGCAGTGACGAGATGACTTCACCTATCAACGATTGGCTCTTTCATTTAGAAGGCGAGGTTTTTCGCCATATTGGACATTGCACTTTCTCCCATTCATAAGTATAAGGAGTGCACAGTCTTCCTACACTGTAAAAAATAAAAAACACAATTTGTTGATTCAGCTTAAAATAATGTGTTACCCTGCTGCCTTAAAATTTTAAGTTCAGTCAACTAAAATAAGTTTAGTCAACTAGAAATGTTAAGTTGTACTAAGTA
>JAHKKF010536772.1:0-14595 GCA_019740295.1 Labeo calbasu | reverse complement strand
AGCAATTTCTTAACAAGATAACATATCATTTATCCAAATTAATCCTTAAAGTTACACAATTTCCTTTCAAAACCACCTTATCAAACTGGAAAAGGCATCATTTTCATAATATGAGATGATGACGTGACTCAAGAGTCAGAAGAGAAAGGGATAAAAGACAGAGCGAACACAGAAAGGGCTTGAGGGAGGGATGATGTCAGCGTGTGCCACAGCCTCTGGGCATCAGAATGTGTTGAATGACTGTTGGCCTGATCCCAGATCAGATGCTTTGCTGTCAACCTAATCCTCTGTAAACATTACTGTGCCAAGACTGAGAGAGAGAGAGAGAGAGATCTATGTGACTCAACCTAAATATCCATAGAAGCTAATAATGCACAAACCCTGGTCGGAGATATGAGATAACAAATCATATGGTTTTAAAAGACATGAGTTATACTGAATACTCTCATGTTTTTTTGCAAAGCTTCACTATTTAGTTCCGTTCTATGAAAAAAAGCTGTGTGAATGTTCTTTAAAGTATCTTCTTTTGTGCTCGATGGAAGAAAGAAATGCAAACATGTTTTGAGAATATGAATAAATGATAACAGTATTTGAATTTTTTTTAGTGAGCTATATGTTTAAAACAGTCCTAAAGAGGTCAGTTACAGCACTGGATTTCATTCAAAACAGCACAAACAGTGGTCCTCAGCTAGGGGCTCTTAAAGGATCACGAATGATTTGCGTGAACATAGATGTATTTATGTCAATGTCGCATTCCCTTTACAAACAAACGTAATCTACTGCATCTTCAGCGGCTCAGATGTCGGGAGTAAATGACGACCACTATGTTCGTTATTACATCCAGCACACAACATCTCAATCGCTAAGTTGGAGATATTCTTGTCTAACTTACATCCCTGCTCTGGCATCGAAACAATGGAGGAGGGACTGTTACAGCTGATCTGAGGTAGGACGCTCATGTCAATCAACTATCGTGGGAGTGACCTCTGTCTGTGTGACGCCATTTGCTATAAAAGTGCAATTTTAAGACCTAAAAAGTCATATGTATTAAGAAAACTCCACAGACATTTTAATATATATTTCATGAATATAAATTTTTCTATTTCTGCCAAGCTCAAAAATATTTGATGTGACAGAAATTGTAAAAACATTCTTATGCCTAATCCTTATTCAGAAAACCACCTGAACAACTGGGCCTTCGACTATTGTTCTTGACAATGTGGACCTTGGAGTCAAAAAGGTTAAGAACTACTGATATAAACGATTTAAACCCATGACAGAAAGGTCAAATATTAAGGAAATTACATCCCCAAATGGATGAAATAATCAAACACTTGACCTCTTTCACTCCAGAGGTGACGCTACACAGGGTTCTCTTGTGTATTTGCATCACTGAGCTTTACGAGCACAACCGTGTCTGAGCGTCTAAGGGAATTATTAGTATGTACGGCCTTGAATGTCTTTTTTTGACCCGCGGGAGCTTCGCAGATGCTGGGAGGAAGCGCATATTAAAATCAGAGGGTTGGTGTGAGCATGCAGCGAGTGTTTGTATGCTATAATAAACAAAGACTTCATTGTCTCTTCCATTTATACATTGTCATTTTCTCCCCCTTTCAGTTAATAGAGTCACCAATTAAAGCTAAAGGCCGCCAGCCCTGCAGTCATATCCTCTCGTGAGATGATGGGAGGAGAAGAGATGAGTGGAGAGGAAGGGCGGAGGGATGAGGGGGTCGAGAGAAGAAACAAGAGAGTGCGAAGAAATAACATCACCGAACACCACCGCAATCTAAGCTTCAAACCCTTCCAGAGAAAAAAGATTTCCAGCATCTTCAATTATACATACCTCAACATATGGAGACAACAAATGGTGGGGGATGATTATGCAAATAAGAGCCAATTATACATATAGGCACCCTGTGCACATATAATGAGGCCTTCCGTTTTGTTTGCCTTTGTGGTTTATAATCAAGCAAAAATATTTAAATTATCTATTTTAACTCGCATGTTCTGTTCAGATTTAACTTTAGTTATGTTTGGCTTCACAGAGACTTCAGTGCATCTGTACTGTGTGTACACCAGTCTGTGAAAACTGACTTTATATTTAATTATGTTTTTATATCTTGTGTCTCTAACAGAGAAACTGTTATTCACCATTTAATTCTGTAAGTCAGACGGATAAGAAACAAAATAAAGGTAAGTGATAAGACACTTTATTTTCGGATAAACTTTTTTATTCACAACATAATCTCTCTTAAAATACCTTACAGGGTTATGATAATCAAAACAGTCCTGAGCTAGATCAAGTTTTGATCTATGCAAACCAGACTATCACTTTAATGAAATATGTTTCCCTAATAATGAAAAGATTTGAATATCTTTATAACAGAAAATCAAGTGAAATCAACTGAAACACTGACTCTGGTTTTTCATGTTTAATACTGTAAAGCTGCTTGATCTATTGCATAAAGTACTACACTGACCAAAATTATAAACACAACACTTTTGTTTTTGCCCCCATTTTCATGAGCTGAACTCAAAGATCTAAGACTTTTTTTCATGTACACAAAAAGCCTATTGTTCTCAAATCTGTCTAAATCTGTGTTAGTGAGCACTTCTCCTTTGCTGAGATAATCCATCCACCTCACAGATGTGGCATATCAAGATGCTGATTAGACAGCATGATTACTACAGGTGTGCCTTAGGCTGGTCACAATAAAAGGCCACTCTAAAATGTGCAGTTTTACTGTATTGAGGGGGTCTGTTCGTTGTCCATAACATACGCCTGCCCATACCATAACCCCAGCGCCAACATGGGCCACTCGATCCACAATGTTGACATCAGCAAACCGCTCACCCACACGACGCCATACACGCTGTCTGCCATCTGCCCTGTACAGTGAAAACCGGGATTTATCCTTGAAGAGAACACCTCTCCAAAGTGCCAGACGCCATCGAATGTGAGCATTTGCCCACTCAAGTCGGTTACGACAACGAACTGCAGTCAGGTTGAGACCCCGATTAGGACAACGAGCATGCAGATGAGCTTCCCAGAGACAGTTTCTAACAGTTTGTGCAGAAATTCTTAGGTTATACAAACCGATTGTTGCAGCAGCTGTCCGGGTGGCTGTTCTCAGAAGATCTTCGAGGTGAAGATGCTAGATGTGGAGGTCCTGGCTGGTGTGGTTACACGTGATCTGCGGTTGTGAGGCCGGTTGGATATACTGCCAAATTCTCTAAAACGCCTTTGGAGAAGGCTTATGGTAGAGAAATGAACATTCAATTCATGGGCAACAGCTATGGTGGTCATTCTTGCAGTCAGCATGCCAACTGGACGCTCCCTCAAAACTTGCAACATCTGTGGCATTGTGCTGTGTGATAAAACTGCACATTTTAGAGTGGCCTTTTATTGTGGCATAGCCTAATTCCATGGGAAAAGCACAGACTTGGCAACACTGGCTACGTTTGCTCTGAAGCACTGTGTGTGTCTTCAGGAGGGCTGAATTACATTCTTGCACTACACACTGGTCAAACCGTGTTATTGCAGGCTCTTACAATAGGTCATATGAAATGAAACTGCTACTCATCAACAAAAAAAAAAAATTGACAATTTTTTTTGTTGACGTTGTCGATAATGTCGAATAATAGCTTCAGCCTTAATGCTCTATTGTTTTTGAAAACCACCATCAGTAAACCCAACCCTAAACCTATCCAAAAATCAAACATGAGATGCAAACTTATTTTAGAGAAGCAACCATGCCTTTTCGCTTATAAAAACGTTGAGCACTTTTATTGTGACTCGTGTTTAACGGGACTTGTAGTGCTCTGTAACACAAATACACTGCTTTACCAGGTGGGCTACTGAGCAAGTTTACTGCTTAAAAAAGCCATACAAAGAGAGCTGTTTAAATCAAAATGTATTAGTTTCTAAATTATGTGCTATGGTTACAGCTTTTTTTATAATTGTGCAAAAAAAAAAAGTCTTTATTAATCAATAATCAGCCCCTCCAATCATAATTTGTGTGAAAATGCGGTCTATTATGTATGTTTTTACCATGTATTTTCTTTTTAATGGTTTGCTGTTTGAATTGCATTATCAAGTTTTTTTTGTAAATGTTGTTCATGATCAGTTCTCGTAGGATAATAAAAAATCATGAAGTATCAACCTGAGAGAGGGTAAGAGACAGTCAAAATTATTCTACTTTATGAGATTATTTAGGCCTAATTATAATGTAGCATCTATCAGTTCAAGCTCATTCAAGGTGGTAGGTGGCCTTGAGAGAAACAGTAACTAAATATTATGGCTGTCAAAAGATAATTTTTGTTAATCATGATTAATCGCACCCTTTTTGTGAAATTAAGGATACGCAGTTTACCCTGTTTTCTTTACATTAGCTCTGTTTTGGACTGATTGCTTGAATGCATTCGCTTACTGGTTCACTGGACTGAAAACTTTCCCGGAATTTAGCAGCTTAAAATGATCTGATCGCAAACAGAGAAGCAAAACTGGGTACCAGGGGTAACAGCTGCTTGCGCAAAGCTGTGTGGGTTGCCAGGTCTGCAAAACAAAACCAGCCCAACTGCTAATCAAAACTAGCCCAATCTTTTTTCTGTTTTCTATTTGTGGTCACCTCTGTCTGAATTGTTCCCCAGGGTGAAGGGGACAAAAAAACAACCTGTGGCAACAGTGTAAAAATAGCCCAATTCCATGTGAAAACTACAGATATGGCAACACCATACTTAACTGTGTGATGAAATTACGTTAATGATGCAATTTCACACGCTTCAGTAATTTATTTGTGTGAAATTATTTTAACACATTAAGGGCTTTTGAATTAACCGCATGCATTCACACCTTAATGTTGATAGCCTGACTAAAAATGTATTCATATTTCATTCAGTTATGAAAAGTATTAATTAAAATAGTTTTACCCAATGATGTGTGTGCTGTGTATTTGTTTTGCCTCATGTTCTTAACTTAGCACCAAACTTCACTAAAATCAATTATGATTTCAGTGATAAAAATATTGTGCACTTCCCATGAGAAACACTATTTGTGTGGAATGGATGGGTGGATGAATGTAAAGTATACATATTATATTCCATGAAGATTAGAAAAATGTAGACAGCAAGACAGCAAGGTTACTTGTTTGAAACAGAACCTAAGAGTTTCACACAGAATGTTATCTTCCCCATTACAGTTCTGAGACTGGGCTGAAAATGGTTTGAATTACTACGACAGTCAGTATACAATTCCAGTTGTTTCACAGGTACTTTCACAGGTAGGTTTACAAGATTGTTCTGTTCAAAACATGAAACTGTCTTATCCCCTCACTGCCCAAACGACGGTAAACAACAAAATCTTCCTCCAAAGTCTGAAACATCACAAAAAATCCACTGCGTGATACAAGTTTATACAAAAATCATAAATAATAAAAACGCAAGGATGAATAATTCACATATTTGCCTCCTTCTGGTGCTCAGCTTCTTGCTACGGGCGAAGACTGTGCTCTCGAAAACCGTACCAACTCGCCAGCTTACTGGGAGTGCTAGATAAAGATTTGGAGAGAGTGTTTATATAAATACTAATGCAAGGTAAACGCATGTGTGAAAAGTGGAGGGAATGCTGCCGTGAGCTGTCTTACTGCTGTGTATGGAAGTGTTGCTGCACATTACACTTTATATTCTGTCAACAATGGCAACCAACAAGCTCAGGCTCATATTTAGAACGTCTCCACCAATTATGCGTCTTTTTTAATGAACAAAGAAAATTCAGTATGAGAAATTAAGCACTAACTGCTACATTTCTGAGAACTCGTACACTGCAAAAAAACAATTTGTTGAGTCAACTTAAAATAATTTGTAACCTGGCTGCCTTAAAATTTTAAGTTCAGTCAACTCAAAAAAAGTTTATTCAGCTTGAAATGTTAAATTNTACTAAGTGACAACTTAGATATTTGAGTTGAATCAACTTAAAATTTTAAGGCAGCTGGGTTACTTACCCATCTGTTAAGTTTAGCAAACACAAATATCTAAGTTGTTACTTGGTACGGCTTAACATTTCAAGTTGAATAAACTTATTTTAGCTGACTGAACTTAAAATTTTAAGGCAGCAGGGTAACAAATTATTTTAAGCTGACAAATTGTGTTTTTTATGTTTTACAGTGTAAGCATTATGTCAAACCTAGACAATTTTAATAACTACCTTTTTGGGATATGAGCGTGTCGGTTGCATTGCTCTCTATGCAGGGTCAGAAAGCTCTCAGATTTCATCAAAAATATCGTTAAATAAGTTTTTACTGGTTTGGAACGACATGAGGGTGAGTAATTAATAACAGAATTTTAATTTTGGGGTGAACTATCCCCTTAGTGTAATGTTCAAGGTTGGCTAAAACATACTTGTTTGGTAACTTCTTTTTTAAAGGTTACATCTTATTTGAAAGTGGGGAACTGTTGGGGAAATGTTCAAATGAAACCCACTACATGTTCATATTTGCTTTTTTTCATTTTGTATCACTCATTTCTTTCTTCTTTCCCCCTCCAGTCGTTTCTCTTTCAACTCTTTAACACGAAATGCTTGAATGTTGAAAGCGTAGACAGAACTGCAATTACTTCTGTAATATTTTTTGAAAAGATTCACTTGGTGCACTTGTAGGTTGACTACTCTCCAACCAGAAAACACTTGTACAGTCCCAAAAATCTCATCAAAGCACAGTTTATATTATCTCCAGTACTATATCAGCTATAGTTGCAGACACCAAACTCTCTACAGAGTCAACCCCTACCAACCGCAGACTGCCAGCTCCACATAAAAATTAATTGGATCCCACTAAAGGTGTCCGCCATGACCACTTCCACCAATGCAATTGAAGTTTTTTCTTCTTTTCTCCCTCTCTGTTTAATGGCGGACGGCCATAGAGATAGAGTAAGTCTCAAGCACGACGTTAAAGCTTTACAGTTCAACTAATCCAATTTCACCCACAGACAAATCATCTCTGGCCATATACAGGTTTTAATAGGAATCTTTTAGGGGGTTCCATAAAAGCCATTCACTGGTGCCGAATATCCAGTTACAGTGATTTTTGCACATGGTGGGAGGGAGACTGTCACCTTCCCCTTGGCTAAACCCTGCATGCACAGCATATGGGAAAAGACAATGACATCTGGAAAAAAAGCATTTGAACATAATAGAATTTTCTGGAACACTGAGAGACAATAGCTCTGTTCTAAACCTATTGAGCTACCTTCCTAGATAGCTTATATTTGGTTAGGAGACATGTGAGAACGAAGCTATTGTGGTGTTACTCATGTCAAACCAGGTGTGGTGTATCTTGACAAACCAAGTTTGAAACATAAATACGCAAATGAGTTTCGACAGCTATGGCAGGCACCAAAATTTCTTACACAAAGCTATCATATGTCTTTTGGAATAAAGGGGTGCACTTTATCATTAGCTCTATAGAACTCTACTGAAATGAACAATAGCAGCTATGAGTCTTCTGTGCATCTGTTTGTGTGATAAGTGTGGGTTGGTGTTATTAGAGTTACTCTAAATCAGTCACTTGATGTTCTATTTTGGTTAAGATGTTGTCTTAGAAAGTAGCTGCCTATGTAGACAAGAAGACAGCGTACTAGTGTTTGGAACACAGCCAATATCATGATTTATTCTCAAAGGAATTGGAGTATCTTCAGCTGAAAATGCTGACTCTTTATAGACCTATAAAATCCTACAGCATATTAATCTCCCAAATATCTCCTATAAATTCTCTCTAGAGACTAAATTAAAGACTATACACTTTGCAGCACAAATTACTCTCCCATATTTTTTATGAATGCAAATGATGTTTTCTTTGTGTTGTTTTAGTTTGCCAACATCTCCCTTACATATTAATATATATGAGCTGTTACTGTATATCTACCATATGTATTTATGTATGCATCAAATTCACTCTGACATGGCATAACGTGATTCATGCTATTTTATGAGTAATTTCTGTAGCACGTCTAGAGCAGTGTATAACACACAAGCTGTTTAAACACTCGAGGGAATTTCTGCAATGATTAACTCTTTCGCAATTATTAAGGGAAATCAATCACATGAATAATGTATCGGTTTCTATAACACTCGAGGAATGCTGTATGATGGACGGACGAATAGCTGGCTGGATGAACAGGTAAGTGGACAGATAGATACATGGATGGATGGATGAATGGGTGAACAAACCGGTAAGTGGTTGGATCCACCTGTCCATCCATCCATCCATTTCCTCCATCTGTCCACTTATCTGTTCATCTATCATTTATCTGTCCACTTATCTGTTTGTTCATCCATCCATTCATAAGATGAACTTATCTGTTTATCTATCATTTATCTGTCCACTTATCTGTTTGTTCATCCATCCATTCATAAGATGAACTTATCTGTTCATCTATCATTTATCTGTCCACTTATCTGTTTGTTCATCCATCCATTCATAAGATGAACTTATCTGTTCATTTATCATTTATCTGTCCACTTATCTGTTTGTGCATCCATCCATTCATCTGTTCACTTATTTGCTCATCCATCCACTTATCTATTTGTTCATCCATCCAAATATTCATCTATGCATTAATCCATGGATGGATGGATGGATGATCAAACAGATAAGCGGATGGATGAACAAACAGATAAGTGGACAGATAAATGATAGATGAACAGATAAGTGGACAGATGGATCGATGGATGGATGAACAAAAAGATAAGTGGATGGATCCATCTGTCCATCCATGCACCCATCCATCCATCCACTTATCTGTTTGTTCATTCATTCATCCATCTATCCATCCATCTGTCCACTTTTCTGTTCATCCATCCATCCATCCATCCACTTATCTGTTTGTTCATCCATCCATCCGTCCACTTATCTGTTCATCCATTCATATTTCATTCATCCATCCACGTGTTTGTTCATCCATCCATCCATCCATCTTTCCACTTATCTGTTCATCCATCCATATTTCATCCATCCATCCATTTATCTGTTCGTTAATTCATCCATCCATCCATCCATCCATCCATCCATCCATCCATCCACTTATCTGTTTGTTCATCCATTCATCCATCCATCCACTTATCTGTTCATCCATTCATATTTCATCCATCCATCCACTTATCTGTTTGTTCATTCATCCATACATCCATACATCCATCTATCTGCCCACTTATCCATCCACCATCCATCCATCTGTTCACCTATGGGTTCATTCATCCATATATCCATGGAAACAGATAAATGGTTGAATGAACAGATAAGTGTACAGATGAATAGATGGATGGATGGATGAACAAAAAGATAAGTGGATGGATCCATCTGTCCATTCATCCATCCATCTGTACACTTATCTGTTCATCCATCCATGCATCACCCATCCATCCATCCTTCCATTTATCTGTTCGTTCATCCATTCAGTCATCCATCCATCTGTCCACTTATCTGTTCATCCACCCATATATCCATTCATCCATTTGTTCACTTTTCTGTTCATCCATCCATATATCCATGGACAAACAGATGGATGGATGAACAAACAGATAAGTGGATGGATGAATGGATGGATAAACAGTTAAGTGGACAGATGGATTGATAGATGGATGAAAACAGATAAGTGGATGAATGGACGGACGGATGGATGAACAGATAAGTGGACAGATGGGTGGATGGATGGATGAATGGGCAAACAGATGGGCGGATAGTAGATAAAAAGCCATAAAAAAGGATGGACAAATGGATGGATTATACAAAAAGAATGAATAACAAGTGAATAAATGTAAAAATGGATGGATGGATGTACAAATGGATGAGTGGACAAATGGATAATATGGATGAATGGATAGATTGGATAGATGGACAGATGGATGGACTGATTGATTGACAGAGATATGGACTGATGGACAGATGGAAAGAAAGACCAACTGATGGATGGATGTAAGAATAGATAGACAGACTGAAGAATTGATTGCCAGGTAGAGAAATGGATGGATGGATAGGGGATTGAAAGACATACAGATGGATAAAAATAGGGACAATAAAGAATAAATGAAACTGCCTGAGAAAATTATGGATTAACTGTGTCCTTGTGATGATACAGATACTTCTTATGTTTCTATTTTCTCTTCATAGGCAAACACACACACATATGCACACATACACAGTTGCTTGCTTTGGCTTCTGCTGTGCCTAATCATGCTTTTTATGGGCTTGGGTGATCCAGCATGGCACAGTTAAAACCCCCTGCCAGACATTAAGGTTCTGATTATATGCCACTGCAGTTATGAAACTCTTCTTCAATTAAGCTAATATGATCACCTCTGATAATACCCCCTTTTGCCTCTAATGAAGAACAGCATTATAAAAACAAAAAGCAGCATGAACCATTTCCTCTTCTCTCTGTGATATTCAGTTTGCGCTCAAACGCAAACATCAGGAATATGTATGAAAAATCACATTAGGCATCAAGTGCTCTGTGTAATGTATTCATTAAATATGCGCCATACATTTCAAATCCAATGCCAAACTCTTTCTCCATTGATGTCCGTCGCCACTGCATTCATATTCACAAGGGTTTGGAGACCAAATGAATACATCACTTTGTATTTACAGATCTATGGCGGTTGACCTTGTCTCGGCCTGCATAAATAGCTTTAGCGAGAAATGGCTTTTGAGAACAAGATTTTTCAAAACAGAATAGCTACCCACTATGCTTTAGTGATGTCTTGCGGTAAGTAAAGAAGCAACAACTAATGTCGTTCATCTTGATCGGTACTGAGCAACTACTGAGCATGTGGTATGTTTAGAAATATATTTTCAGAAACAAAACAAGTTTTAGTTAAATTGTCTTTGCAGCAATGATACTTGTGTAACACTGTTGACAGTCAATTATCCACTCTTGACACAGGTTTCCTAGTTTAACCAATATTAGGGGAAACAGAGAGAACATAACTTCTAGTGTTCTAGAGGAATATCATCATACTGTGCAAATTATACAAGAATGGGACAAACCATTCCGTTTTGAGGGGGGGTTTCTAGTGGGTAACTTAGTTGACAATGGTTTTCGGACAAAAATAAAACAAGTTATATCACAATAAACACTTATTATTTTTGAAGCACACACCCAAATGTCTTAATAACCTAATCTAACTGAAGGCAAAACTATACAATTAATTTATATCTGAGGTAATTTTCAAGCTTAAATGCAGAGTAGAATGAGCAACTTTATAAAATCGGACAGCTGAATACCAGGGTTGTATGTGATATAAAAATCATTTTCGAACAAAAATATGGCTTTTTCAACATATAGCAGTGTGATTGGGAAAAATATAATTGTGTACTAGAAAATTAAACATCAGGCTTTATATTGATGAAAATAAATTAAAAATATACTTCATGGACATGAAATGTGCAATTATAGAATGACCTGTATAACCAGAGTTTTACTACAAATACCACTGTTAAACTGTGGTTAGTGTAAGAAAACTATGGTTAATTTGTGGTTACCATGGTTTAACTATAGTAATCTTGTTTTTTTGGTCGCATTTGTAGTAAAATCATGGTTAATTTTCGTGAGGGCAGCATAAGCTAGTATTGTATCACATGCTAGCTTATTTACACTGGTGAGCTTGTTGAATTTTGTGTGTTAGCGCATTGTGGCGGCAAATGTAGTGTTCGACAGTGTTGTACAGTGAAGCTAATCCATCTTCGGAACAGGATACAAAATATACTGTGGCTTTTTATGAGATTTGGCTGTAGTTGTGCTAAAACATGGCTTTAAACACAGCACTGTAAACATTAGATTAGCATTTTTTGTTGAAAAGTTACTTTGGTCACTTGTATCACTACTTACAGGTATGTGTCAAATGACATGTTAGAATGTAAATTTTGTGTTAAACAAGCTAACATGTGATACAATGTCCCGAATTAAACAACATCTAATTTTCGGACCAAGATAGTAATGACAGTCCGTCTTTCTGTTGTATTTTGATTGTACTGGTTGTATTTAAAGGGGTCATGACATGAGAAATCAAATTTGCCTTGATCTTTTGGCATATAAGAGGTCTTTGTATTATTAAAACATCCTGAAAGTTTCATAGCTTGAAACGTCCTCATAATAAACAAAGCATTTATTTGATCAAGCTCCAAAAAAGGCTCATTCAGATCTGAGAGAGCATGATGACATCACGGGGGAACAAACATTTGCATAAACACTGCCTCCAGAGCAAGTCGTCAACTAATCATCTTTTCACCATAGGCCCCGCCTACTGGAGTTCAGTCGCTTAATGGCTAACACTTGATTATGCTAAATGCAAGTGTTGCGTCGCATCAAAAGCAAATGGAAATTACAATCAACGTCGCTATTTTGTCTACACTGGATACAGTATACAGATGCGCGTTTGCTTACACAGTCCATGCATTTGAGTCTGTCTTCAATAGGAGAGATGGAGTGAAAGAATGTTCGTTATGACACGCTTGGTTTAAACAGCTTGTTCGCGTCTTTGTACAGATATTGGGGATCAAGGAACAAGTGGATAGTTTATTTTAATGGCCTCTCAGATCGTGTCTAAGGATTGATCGGAGCATGTTGTTTTGTAAACTTGGCACCGTGTCATGGAGAGTTTACAAAGAAACACTTGTTGAAAGATGAAGTGGTACTAGATCTGACTGCAGCTGCATCACAAACAGTAAGTAAATGATTTCAAAATGTTTTATCTGGAAATTAAAGTTTTATTTTGATCATGTTGTCAAAACACTCACGTGCGACAGCGAGGGGGCGGAGCACTGATAATGTTTCCTATGTAGTGACATTAGCCAATCATAACAGTGGCCGATTTCTGTCAAGCCTTAAAGGACACGCCCCTTAAAACAAGTCGTTTTAAACAGACTGTCAGAATGAGGGTTGAAAATAAGCACTTTGTCACGTTTATTTATTTATTTTTTTAATGCAAAAAACTTTATTAACATTATAAGTAAACCTCAATAAACATTAAAATAAGTAAAAAAAATTTAGGCTTCTTTTCTGAGTTTGTTTACCATATTTGACGTGCTTGTTCTACATGTTATGTCAATAAATACGTAAATTAATCCTGTTCTATGTCATTGTTGCATTAATTGTCCTAAATTATGTTTGCCTTTATTATCTTTTATTATATACCCCAAAATATTTTTTGCAACGTGATAAATGTTAGAAATAAAAAATACAGTGTTAAAAACTGGATACTGCATATGCATAAATAACCTCTACTTGAAAAGACATACAGTGGTTTGCCACAAACGGGCTGGATAGTCTGATGGCCTCGTCATACAATACACATAACAACAAATCACCTTACCGAGCGTGTGAAAGAACTTGCATGTGTGTGTGTGTGTGTATACTGGAGATAAGTGCAGGAGAGTATGGAGGGTGTTTACCTGCCTGGCTGTTGTGTCGGGGTAATGGAGGCTCCTTATCGTGTGCACACAGAGCTCAGAGTACAGGGGACACAGACTCCCTCCTGAACAGCATCTTCACATACACACACAAACACACACACACACACCAGACGCAAGCACTAAGAAACAGATTTATTGGGGTGAAAAACAGCATGCTGTCTGCCTTCACGCGTCTGTGCGTGTGCGGAAGTTGCTTGAAGTTTGTGTTTACTTGCTGGCATGTTTTTAAGGACTTCAATGACTACATATTTAATGACTCATGTTTTTAGCTCAAATGAAAGGGAGGGAAATATTGCTTCTTAAAAATTAGACCCTAATCTTTATAAGCAATGAATGGCAGAAAAGATGAAAAAAAAAAAGAATAATAATGAGTATGTAATAAAACAACTTATTTATTTTTACATTTAGAACTTGATATTAGATGATAGATAGATAGATAGATAGATAGATAGATAGATAGATAGATGATATAGAATAAAAAAGGTGCTGCTCTGTGTGTGAATCTGTATGTAACACTTGAAACACAGGCGCAGTCAGAGTCCACTAGTTAGCAATTAACACTAATAGGCTAATAATGAGGGTGGACTGGGATTCCCTATCGCCATCATGCCCTTGAGCGGGCCACTTAATCCCAGGTTGCATCGGGAGACTGAACCTGTAATAAATGCACTTAATCTCCAGATAAGAATGTGTCTGCTAAATAACATAATAACATAATAACAGGTCCATAGGGCCATTATATTCAATGGCAAATGGGCAATGGCAAGCCCTATTTAGACTGTCTCATAGGAGAAGGGTAAGCAGGTAGAATAGCAGTTAACATCTACAAAACGGTTGGGTTCCAAGTGGCCAAACTATAAGGAATATGTTGTGTTAAATGGGTCATGGGATGTTGATATGATTTGATAGAGTCTTTATGAGAAGTCTATAACATACTTTGGTTAAAATTTCTCAGTGGTAGTGTAAAAAAACCTTGTCAAAATCAGCCTTTTTCAGAGCGAGCCGTTCTGTTGCATTTGCCTTTAAATGCTAATGAGCTCTGCTCACTCCGCCCCTCTCTTATGTGGGCTGACAAGCCGTTCGGTTTACTTTAGTGCATTTAGCCGCGTTTAGCCAGAGATACATAAAAAAC
>JAHKKF010536771.1:9258-50061 GCA_019740295.1 Labeo calbasu | reverse complement strand
TGTTTATATATCATTCACTTGATGTATTTTTTTAAGTAAAAAAAATCAGTCAGGGTTTTGTAAATTTCAGATTTTTGCTTGCAAATCAATGCATTTATAAAATTAAATATAATTGTTTTAATATTTTGCGTATTTCATATATAATATTGATTGACTTATTAGAATTAGATTTATTTATTTATTTATTTTTTAATGAACGTGGTTTTTACACGAATATTTGATATTAATATTGAACCGAGAGGTCTTTTTGTTCATAGTATATGTATCTGGATCTGGATACGAGCTCAATTGCGCCCTCTCACGGTGCTACACTAAAAATGGCCGTTATTTTAGGCACAGATGTCAACACTTTAGTGCTTGTAACAGTGAATACGACTTCTAACTTTGGTATAGGCACATATTAAACATTATTATTAAACATTTGCACCTGAAAAACGATGCAGTTCATTGAACGCCTATTGACTTTTTTGTGTCAAGACATTTGCTGCACAACGTATGAGTCAAATTATCACCATGGAACCTGCAATTAAAGAACATGTACATGTTCTTGTATAATGTATAAAACAGCAAAACTGTAAAAACGTAATGAACAAAAATAAAAAGCCATTGGCCAACAATTAGCATAAATTGTGTGCATATTGGAAGTTTAGTCTTGAGGGCAAAATTCTCAAAGATATCTCCATTATAATATTTTTTGAGAATTCTGTTCTTAAGAACTAGAACTAGATACAAAACCACTGCTGGAGAAAACAAGCATTTGTGTAAATTGACCTTTGACTGAAAAATGTGCATTAATCTGCATTAAGAGCCAGGGGGTGACAACTTTTCGAATTTGAAGATCAAGGTAAATTTAACTTACTTTGTCTTCTGGGAGACATGTAAGCATCTTCTGTAGCTTCTGAAGGGCAGTACTAAATAAAAAAAAAATATGATATTTAGGCAAAACAAGAAAAATGTACACATCTTCATTCTGTTCAAAAGTTTTCACGCCCTGGCTCTTAATTCATTGTTTTTCCTTCTGAAGCATCAGAAAGTGTTTGAACCTTCTGTAATAGTTGCATATGAGTCCCTCAGTTGTCCTCAGTGTGAAAAGACAGATCTCAAAATCATACAGTCCTTGCTGGAAAAGGTTCAAATACACAAAAAATGCTGAAAAACCTAAAGGATTCTTCTGAAGAACGGCAGGCAGTTTAACTGTTCAGGACAAACAAGGGACTCAAGAACACAGTATCACTAAACAAACGAACAAACAAAACAGCTGTGGATCATTCAACAACACAGTATTAAGAATCAAGCATAGGTAAACTTTTGAACGGGGTCATTTTTTATAAATTCAACTATTAATTTTCTCTTGTGGACTATATGTAAACGTCTTTTATGTGTAATATCTTATTAAGGTCAGTACTAAATAAAAATAACATGCATTTTGTATGATCCCTCTTATTTTAACCTCAACCGCCCTGGTGAAAAAAACAGCATATGCTGCTAGGTATGTTTTGATGCTGGTTTATGCTGGTCAAGGACCAGCTTAAACCAGCATCAAAACATACCATGTTGGCGCCAATTGTCTTGTTGTTAGTGCGTCGACATATAGCACAGCTGTGCTCGTGGCGACCCGAGTTCGAATCCCGTTTCGAGGTCCCTTGCCGATCTTGTTCCCCTCTCTCTGCCCAGTACTTTCCTGTTATCTCTCTACTGTCCTGTCCATTAAAGGCACAAAAATGCCCAAAAACATAACTTTAAAAAAAAAACATACCTAACCAGCATCCCAGCATCAAAACATACCTACCAGCATATGCTGTTTTTGTATATAGTGCTTCAATGAATGTACAAAGATGCTTTTAAACTGTCGTTACAGTGGCATGTACGCTTTTTCCTTGTTCATTCATCATTGTTTTAATATCAACGCATTCTGCCAATTTAGACAGTCATTGAAAATACACCTTTTAACAGCTAGATTCGTATTGTAATGGAGCTTTTGTTGCCTGAGGAAACTCATTATCCACTAGATGGCAGCATAAGCCCAGTTAGAATCCACTACGTTACAAGTTCGTTTCTTATAGCGTGATGTATAGGTTTGTTAATTTTTTAATCTTTCCTTTAATTGTAGAAATTATTTATCCAAGTTTTTCTTGGTAATATATTTACTATATAAACTATATCCCACATTCTATTCATGAATTCTTAAATCACAGTAGACTCTTATATAAAGAATAAAACAAAAATTCCCACACAATGCATCGCCACTGTCCATTTTATTCAAAACTATATTTAACACACAACATCCGTATGCTCTTTATTCTATAGTTCTACTCACCCATTTTGCTTCTTATGGACTTGACAGGAAATATACAGCAACATGAAAAAACTAAGCAGTTTAAAAAAGGCAAAGATCACAGTTTCCAGCTGAGTACATGTGAGTCCAACCTGTCTATAGCGTGTTTTCAAAATGACTCAGTTCTGTATGCAACCGTAAGACTGTAAACATTCAGTCCGTTTTCCTACAATTAATACTCAGTAGCAGCTACATATTATTTCTATTTATCATTAATGTTAGCAAATGGCAATAAAAGGGTCAGTGGATGAACTATAGCAGAATAAAAAAACAATAAAAAATCTCACAAGTATGTGTGTTCAGTTAGGATTAGTTGTGCGGAGCTGCTGAGAAAACTCAAACATCTGCTGTAACAGCAGTCTTCTCATACATAAAGATGTGTAAAGCAGCTTTCAAAGCTAAACATAATCATTTTCTCTTGATATTTACAGTTTGATATATTTTATACTCCACTTTTTAGATGATCTCCTTTATATATGGAGCCCAAAAGTTTTAATCTTGAAATCCTGCTCATGTTATACTCACCTTGGCATAAACAAACTGCAACAAACTTCTGATGAATAATTTACTGACATTCATTCCTGCTTAAAATCAGTCCCGTTTACATTCACGCCCCTGTTCGTTTAACACTCTTATCTTGCTGCTTGCATTACAGCCTGTTTGACAAATGCTGGTCACCAACGTACCAATGCCTTCCACGTAGATTCACATTATTAAAATAATGAAAAAGCAATACAAAAAAAGGATTATTATATATTTTTGTCAAGGTAAAACTCTCCTGCCAAATCAAATTAACAACCGGTATGACCTGGAGAAAGGAGACAAAGCACAAAAACAAAATTACAGTAAAAGGTCAAAAGAAGTTTGAAAATGAAATATTCAAAAACAAAACTAAATATACATGTACAATAGCACACAAAATATTTGGACACTTATGTATGTGACGCTTCAAACATGTACGAATTTTATTGCATAGATAGCAAATGATCAAACTGAATAGCAGTCAAAAAAACGTCACTTTTTTAGTTATTTACGTGAACGCATCAAGTTAAGTATAGATTGTATCCCTAATTATGAACATTATTTAAAGTTTGACAACCAGAAAGTGTCCAAATACTTGCATGTTTGTGCTATATTTCCTTAAAATAAATGCTGTTTAGTGTGATATTTTCTTATCAAAAGCAATGAAATTCTTCGATTTATAAGTGCGTCTTAAAAGTGTTCATATATTTTTGGTGCCACTGTACATATACAAACGCAAACACACACACACAAAAAAAAATCCTTGGTTGGGAGTTACGCAGCCTCTACATCTTGGTCTCGCTGTCTGGCGGTTTCTCGTTCTCATATTCATTCTCCTGAGGGATCATCTGATATGGTTTCTTCACTTCGTTCTCCTCCAGCACTGAGCTTCCCAACTCCACATCGCCGTTCTGAAGCTCATCTTTAGACAGGAACTCTATGATTCCAGCTCCTATAGAGTCTCCCAGGACGTTAGTTGTTGTGCGCAGCCGATCCCTGTGTAGAAGGAAATGTAGAATCCAGATGGTAAATATCGACGATACTTGTTTAGCTGTCAAAAAGTTTTCCTACTTTCATCTCAGTTTTCATCCTAGTTTAAAAAGAGGCTCTTTTAGCAGAGTAACTTGTGGGGATCTATCTGGAATGATTAATTTGGCCAACCTAATTACGTTTCTATGTTAAAACCAATTGAATTACATGAAATTCACAGGAAAAAAATGGAGCAAGTCTCATGGGAACACATCAAAGTGTGTCACCTGGGTTGATAATGGAAAAAAAATGAAGGGAGTCCCACATAAGCGGGAGGATGAAGTGCCAAACGTAGACATTTTAGTAAAAGATGCTTTTTTTTACTTATTAATATTATCCGTATTGTTATTTGCTTGTAAACCAAATTAAATTAAGATTCTGTAAACGGTCACTCACAGGAACCAATCAACTGCAATGATGAGAGTGATGTCATCGGTTGGGAGTCCGACAGAGGTCAGCACAATCACCATAGTGACCAGACCAGCCTGAGGGATTCCGGCCGCACCGATACTTGCAGCAGTAGCTGTGATGCTGCATTAATAAAGAGAATATCAATCATACTCATAAACTTCATTCTTGTTTTCTTAATTAATTATTTTTCACTACCACTCAAACGTTTTTGAACAGTAAGATTTGTTATGTTTTAAGTCTCTTCTGCTCACCAAGCCTGCATTCATTAATTCAAATTACAGTAAAATTTTGGAATATTTTTGCCATTTAAAATAAGTGTTTTCTATTTTAATGTATTTTAAAATGTCATGTATTCCTGTGATTTCAAAGCTACATTTTTAGCATCATTACTCCAGTCATATGATCCTTAAAAATCATTGTAATATTTTGATTTGCTGTTTAGAAACATTTATTATTATTATTTTTATGTTGAAAAAAGCTGAGTAGAATTTTTTAGGTTTCTCTAATGAATAGAAAGTTCAGAAGAACCAAATTTATCCGGATTGGAAATCTTTCGTATCATTATACATGTCTTTAGCATCACTTTTGATCCATTTAAAGCATCCTAGCTAAATAAAAGTATTAATTTCTATAATTTCTTTTCCCTTAAAAAGTATATAATTATTATAATAAAAGTGCTTTTTATTTCAGTTAAATGCTGATTTTTGGATATTTCTATTCATCAGAGAATCCTGAAAAAAATGTAGTCAACTGTTTTAAATATTGATAACGGTAACAATAAAAAATGTTTCTTGAACTCAGAATATTAGAATGATTTCTGATGGATCATGTGACTGGAGTAAAAAATTCAGATTTAAAATCACAGGAATAAATTACTTTTTAAAGTATGATCAAATAAAAAACTAAATTTTACTGTTTTCGCAGGTTTGGTGAGCAGAAAAGACTTTTTAAAAAAAAACAAACAATAAAAATCTTACTGTTCAAAAACTTTTGACTGGTGGTGTATATTTCAAAATAACCCACCTAATAGTTATGATCTGCCCGAAGTTCATGTCCATGTTGTTAACCTGTGCAATAAAGATGGCTGCCAAAGCTTCATACAGCGCTGTTCCGTCCATGTTGATCGTGGCTCCAACGGGCAGCACGAATCGAGTCACGCGTTTGTCGACTTTGTTATTCTCCTCAAGGCATTTAAAGGTAATTGGAAGAGTGGCTGAGCTGGGAGGTAAACAAAAAAATATTAAAAAGTGAAATGAGAACAAAATATTTGATTTTGCAAGCTTGACATTGTCGGACGTACCTGGAAGAGGTGCCGAGAGCGGTGATGAGGGCCTGCAGCAAACCCGTGATGAAGATAAAAGGATTTTTCCGTGTGATGACGAAGTACAAAGTCGGTAGAATGATCATGCCGTGTATCATGAGGCCGATTATGACCGTAATCGTATACATGCCGAGCTGACCGCCCATTTCGGTGATGTCATCCATCTCCACGATTTTTCCAGCAATCAGAAAGAGGATACCAATAGGTGCATACCTGGGAAAAGGATATGGTTTTTAAATATACGTTTATTGTATCTCCATATTTTCTGGTTTATTTAAACCTATTTATAATATTTATTATGTTTTTGAAATTATAATGGTTAGTATTTACATAAACACTATCATTTAAAAGTTTAAAATCTTTAAAATTGTTTTTGAAAGCTCAAAAAAGGTTGTATTTATCTGATTAAAAATACAATAAAAACAGTAATATTGTGAAATATTATTACAATTTAAAATAACAATTTTCTATTTGAATATATGTTAAAATGTAATTTATTCCTGTGAATTTTCAGCACCATTACTCCAGTCTTTAAAGTTACATGATTCTGCAGAAATCATTTGGTGTTCAAGAAACATTTCTTTTTAACATTATTGTCAATGTTAAAAACACTAGACTATCAAACAGCGGAAAAGAAACTAAGAATCAAGGACCTGCATTCAGCACTTGTTAACAAGGTTTCCCAAAATGTCAATGAGTGACACATGCAGATGAAAAAGGGGTCATGTAAAAGGGTCACAGAAAATGAGAGCACAGGGCGCATTTCTGTCCAGACAAACGGGAAACTCATCTATTTTTGTAGGGAGGTGAAATTATGATGAGGCGTTTCTGTGATGAATTGTGATGAATGACTTTTTGTAAGTTTCTTAAATGGCAAGCAACAAAAATGTAGTTAATCTTGAGATTACTTTTTGTTATTAATCAAAACAGTCCTCTTCATAATTGTAATTCCAATTAATAAATAACAAAAAATTGTTATAAATACTTATTACTCACTTTTGAAGTTTTTTCTAAGCTAAAGGAACGAATATAGGAAAACCCGCCCTAGGCTAGATTAAAAACACAGTTTTTAATCTACTTTTTAAACAGTTTTCTTTTCTGTTTGTGTCTGGAATCACTCACCACATAATAATAGCAACAAGTCGCATGATGGCCTCGTTGAGGGAGTCGAAGAAGTCTCTGAGAGCCTGTCCCTGTTCCTTCATATTCCCAATGATCAAGCCGAAGCACATTGAAAACACCACCAGGCCGAGGGCATTAACCCCACTGGTGGTGCCTGGGAGAGGGATCACTTCCTCTTTGGCGATCTCCTGGGTGGCGTTAGTTAGGTTGAATATCGAATCGTTCACAATCATCTTCACGTGAATGACCCTCTTGCCATATTGGGTCTTGAACTACAGGAGGAAGATAAGAAGTCAATATGAATACGATGCTATGAAATAGCAAGATCTAGTTTGTGTTATTCTGATGTTGCTAGAAACGTTTTCTACAGAAAGACTCTTTTCAATACGTCTAAAATATGTTTTTTTTTTATAAATCTGGTTGACTACAGGGTGTCCCTGCGGAGTGTGTCCGGACAGACTGTGAGACACTGTCGGAGTCTTCAGTGTCATTGTCTGGGCATTTCTGTCCCGTTATATCCGACTGTGGCACCATTACAGCTCTGCCAAAGCTCTCAGCCGGTCCAAACACAGCTGTGGGTCGAACTCAAGCCAGACTCTCAAAATGCTAAATGGAAAATGTCTATTCCTTACATGCTAAGCTTGGGCCAGCAGTAGGAGAAATGAAACGTTGTCAAGATTCGTGAGCAGTATTGGTTTGATTATAAATTCAAGGCCTCCCAGCAAAACATTTTGTATCCAAGAGTGATAAATTATACAGTTCTTTGTCCTTTGAGATGTCATGAAGTCTCATCAAGTCTAATGACAAATTCATGTCCTGCTGAACAGTGACACATTTTAGAATTTCACCCCAAATTGCTCTTGAACTTCTTGAACCCTCAGAATATTATATATATATATATATATATATATCTATGAGAGTTTATCTATATGAATATGAGTCTTTAATATTCAATATTTATTTATTTATTTTTTTTTTTTTGCAATTTAATAATCGGCAATTAAGTGGTTAATAGTTAAGGAATTACTTTAAATAACCCAACGAAACACCCTTTTTTAACTTCTGCCATGGTGCACCACACATTTTTGTAAATTTTTTAAATTTGTTGTAATTTTAAAACCTTTTTGTCACAATTTAGAGAGACATAAAATATTTTTAAGAATTATTTTTTTTTATTGTTATTATATATATATATAGAGAGAGAGAGAGAGAGAATTTTTTTTGTGAAGAAACAATATTGTGTGACAGTGAAACAATTATGGAGCCACAATAATATTGGATAATTTATTTTAGATCTTCTTATATCATTAATTCTTAAATAACATTTAAGTTTAAAATAAAATATTTTTGTTTTTAGTAATAAAGATTTATGGCAAGAATATTTAAACTTTTTTTTACCATTGCTTGCACAATGTAACAGAGATAGCATTTTATTTAATTTTAATGTTATGATTATTATTTTAAATTAATTTTTTTTTTTTTTTGCAAAAAAAACAACAACATTATGTGGAATTTTTTTATGTTCTTGTGTCTTTAATTCTTAAATATTTTTTAGTATAAATAAAATAAAATAAAATAAAAATTAATTTTTGTTTTTAGTAATGAAGATTTTAGCCAAGAAAATTTAAACTCTTTTTTTTTTTACCATTGCTTTCATAATGTGTGCAACAGAGATATAGTATTTTATTTTATTTTTATTATTTTAAGTAAATTTATTATTTATTTTTTTGCGAAGAAACAACATGTGTGAAACAGTGATACAGTTACGGAGCCACATTTAATATTAGAGAATTTCTTTTAGATCTTGTCATTAATTCTTAAATACCTTTTTAGTACAAAAAAAAAAAAAAAAAAATTAACTTAAATTAAAATTTATTTTTGTTTTTAGTAATGAAAATTTTAGGCAAGAAAATGTTAACTTTTGTTTTTTAAACACTGCTTTTATAATGTGTGCAACAGAGAGATTTTTTTATTGTTATGATTATTACTTAAATTTTTTTTTTTTTTTTTGCAAAGAAACAACATTGTATGACAGTGAAACAATTACAGAACCATTTAATATTAGAGAATTTCTTTTAGATTTTCCTGTTGTTAATGTTATTATTTCTTAAATACCTTTATAGTACAAAATAAAATAAAATAATAATTTTTGATTTTAGTAAAAAGGATTTAGCCAAGAAAATGTGTTTCTTTTTTATTTTTTTTACCATTGCTTTCCTAATGTGTGCAATAGAGAGACGGTATTTTACTTTGTGAAGTGAAAAAAATCAGAGACACGTTTATTATTATATTTCAGAATTTCTTTTAGATCTTGTTGTGTCATTAATTCTTAAAAACCTTTTTAAAATAAAATAAAATTCATTTTTGTTTTTAGTAATAAAGATTTTAGGTTTCTTCTTTTTTTTTACCATTGTTTTCATAATGTGTGCAACAATTATTTAATAAATCTTTATGATGATCTAGAATGGTATTGAAATAAAACATTCTCACCTGTTGAGTGCAGGCTTGAACCAGATTAGGAGGAAACATGTTTCTGCAAAAGAGTGTATATAATGAATAAAGTCACTTCATATCAGTATTTTGGAGAAACCGGTGGACTACACCTGTCCATTACCTGATGAGGTCGAGGAAGGCGTCAGCTGGGCTGACCTGCTCGATCTTCTGCTGTTTGGTGAATTCATCCTTTGATCCTTTGCCCGGGTGGATAATCAGAACCATAATGATGCCGATAAACACTGCGATGAAAGTGGTAGTCATATAGTATATGACTGCACGCATGCCCATCTTTCCAGAAGCGCGACTGTCCAATGCTGCCATGCCTAGACAGAATGAATTTGAATTTAGTTTTTTTTTTTTCTATGAGAATGAAACAAATACACAGCTTCATGCACTATCCTTGCTGAAAAGACCAATATTTTAATACAAAAATCTCTCCAGACAAAGACTGGTGGTGTTGGTGAATAACGAAAGATTCACGTCTTAATCTTCATGTAGTTAAAAAGGACTATATCGTTTGACTTTAAAAGTCTCTTAGGATTAATTGCAATCATTGTAAAAGTCAATGGAGCAAGACGACTTTGACTTGCCAAAACAAATTAAGGTTTGAATTTTGAACAAGTCAGGGGCCTTTCTGCAGCCCTGATCCCCAGAGCAGAAAGAGAAAGCAGCCATTGTTTGGTCCTCTCTTCCTTCTTGGGGCCCAAACTTCAGCATCTTTTAAAGTTCAGTCTCTCACTTCACAATTTCCTCTGTTCATACTCCATCTCTCTCCCTCTCTTTCTCTCTCTCGATCAGCATTCGTTCATCTCTCTTTCTCTCAGACAGGCCTGGGAAATTCCTCCACCTGCCCGTGTTTCAGCGGTCATGCCACCCTCTCTATGTCTCCACAGCAACAGCAAACAGTCTCCCAATGCTCTTGTATCAAACTAAAGAAATGAGTCATGTTGTGCAGTCACAAAGAAGAGAATAAAACAAAACAGCCCCCCTTACACCCAAGTGTGCCACAATTATTGAAAAAAAGCCAATAAATAATAATAACAATAATTGCAATTTTATTTAATAGTATTTAATTTAATTTAATAACATTTGAATGAATAAATGACTGAAAAATTAATATATATATATATATATATATATATATATATATATATATATATATATATAATCAATTAGATTTTGCAGAGGTATATTTAAAAATCTGTTTGAAGGAAGTGCTCTCATTCCTTTATTTGTGTGAAGTGAAGCAGCAGGGGGGGGTGGGGCTGAACTCGTCTTTACAACCTCTGCCTCATTCTCACTGACACTTTTAATAGAAGCACAAAGAGGTCACTGTCTACAAATCAGAAAATGGAGCCCAGAGTAATGCTATGCTTCTCAGAGGAACAGCTGTAACACCTGTTTCATTGAAACTGCTACTACTTTTGATGAATTAATGAAATCTGAACAAAAAAACATGGTGACTTCTTTGCTGTTCTATGGATTTATGTTCAATCTTTTTGTGTCACTAATTGTCTTAAACATATATACTACAAGTCAAAAGTTTTTGAACAGTAAGATTTTTTTTTTAAATAAGTCTCTTCTGTTCACCAAGCCTGCATTATTTCATCCGAAGTACAGCAAAAAGAGTAGCATTTTGAAATATTTTTACTATTAAAATAACTGTTTTCTATTTGAATATATTTAAAAATGTCATTTATTCCTGTGATTTCAAAGCTGAATTTTTAGCATCATTACTCCAGTCACACAATCCTTCAGAAATCATTCTAATATGCTGATTTGCTGTTCAAGAAACATTTTTATTTTTATTATCAATATTTAAAACAGTACTTTTTTTTCAGGATTCTTTGATGAATAGAAAGATCCAAAGATCAGCATTTATAGGAATTAAAAGGTTTTGTGACCTTATACACTATACCATTCAAAAGCTTGGAGTTTGTATATGTTTTTGGGGAACATATATAAATAACATTTATTATTATTACTATTATATTATTATGTTGAAAACAGCTGAGTAAAATTTTTTCAGGTTTCTTTGATGAATATAAAGTTCAAAAGAACAGCATTTATCTGAAATTTTGTAACATCATAAATGTCTTTATCGTCACTTTTGATTTCTAAAGGATTATGTGTCGAGTAATGATGCTAAAATTTAGATTTGGTCACAGTAATAAATTACATTTTAAAATTTATTCAAATAGAAACCAGTAATTTTAAATAGTAAAAATATTTTAAAAATGTACTGTTTTTTTCGCTGTAGTTTGGATCAAATAAATTCAGGTTTAGTGAGCAGAAACGATTTTTAATGTTTTTAAAAAACATTAAAAAACCTACTGTTTAAAAACTTTTGACTGGTAGTGTACATTGACCTATTAATTCTTGAGCTGCTTACTCTTTGGGTTGGCATTAATTGGCCACTAATTTTCTTTTCTACGTCTTTTCCATGCTTCTTTTCATCCCTTTTCTTTTTCACATCCTAGAGAATTATTTCAAGTCCAGCCACTCCCACAATTCCGAATTCACATCGTTCTCACGTTTCATTCTATTAATGACTTTGTTTTACTACGTCCTCACATCACTGTTTTGCCTTTTTTCTGTCAGTTCACAGGGCCCATCAGGAATGGGTCTCATCAGCCTGGACCCAATGAGCAACTAGACTATTCAGGAGCTCATTGGACGCTCTTAGTCATATGTCCCGGTTGCTCCGCCCCTTTTACTTCTATATTTTCCGTTAAGTGTTACAATCTTCAGATAAGTTAAGTTCCAAGTTTTTCTTGTAGATAGTATATATATGTGACCCTGGACTACAAAACCAGTCATACGTAGCACGGATATATAGCCAAAAATACATTGCATGGGTCAAAATTATCGTTTTTTTTCTTTTATGCCAAAAATCATTAGGATATTAAGTAAAGATTATGTTCCATGAAGATATTTTGTAAATTTCCTACCATAAATATATCAAAACTTAATTTTTTATTAGTAATATGCATTGCTAAGAACTTTATTTGGACAACTTTTAAGGCAATTTTCTCAATATTTAGATTTTTTTGCACCCTCAGATTCCAGATTTGCAAATAGTTCTATCTTGGCCACATATTTTGTCACTGTAACATATTTAATTTAAAACCTGCAGACAAACGTTTGCATGCTACATTTCTGGCATAATAAACAAAACAAAACAAAACAATAAAATAAAATATCATACCTGTAATTAAACTTGAGACTAGAAGGGGAAGCACTAACATCTGCAGCATGCGCATCAATAGTTCACCAGGAAAGGAGAAATACTTCACTTCTCTATATGACATGTTATATGACCTCAGAGCAAAACCCAGCATGATACCTGAAAAAAAAAAATAAAAACATTTCAGATGCACAGATCTCTTGAAAACCGTTTTCTGCCATAAATCAAAAGGCATCCATTGTCAAAAGGCTTTTTAGCTTTACAGCAAACTGGTGGCAGGTTGTACAGTAGCTTAGTAGATGTAGATGTAATTTCACTAAACCAGATGCACTGACCAAAGACCACGGCTCCAATGGTGAAGAGCACAAAAGCATTTTTTCTCAGAAAGGTCTTCACATCATCTTTAGTGATGTCCTCCACTTTCTTCCTCGCCTTCAGGGAACGCAGGTGAATCCCCTCTCGGATCTGCTGCACCCGGTTGCGCGACCGTGGCTTCTCCCCAGTGGTTTTGGTCATGCTTGCGGTGTCACTCAACAAACTCAGATCAAGCTAGCTGGGCTGAACCGGTGACCCAAAAGAGACCCTACACAAAAAGAAGAGAAAATGAGACAAACTTTATCTAGCACACCCAATAATCTAAATCCAAAATCACTGACTTAAAATAGGAAAGACTGCAAAAATTACAGCAAAACCAAAATGCAACTTGAAAAACATGCAGTAGAGAAATTAATTGGAATTAATTAAACTGCATGTTATATTACACATGATATACACAATTAAATATTCATGTAAATTAATATATGTATTTGCATACGTTATATATACATATATATGTTTTATATACACATATATATATATACACACACTGTTGTTATTATTAATGGTAAATTAATATATATATTTGCACGTTATACTGTTTATATATAAACTATATATACTATTAAAATTTATATGCAATTAAATTATTCATGATAAATATGCAATTGAATTATATATAAATAATAAATAATTAATAAGCATAAATAATTATAAACATTTTTAAAAATATGGTATCTAAAAGTAAATTCATGTAAATTAAAGCCTTTTTATTACTGAAATAAAACAGTATATTATTTATTTATGTATTCTACAATTACAATTTATATGCAATTCAATTATATCTGCAATTAACTTGTTACATGCACTTAAATTTTATGTAAATGTAAGCTTTTTTCTACAAATGAAAAATAAAATAAATTAAAATGATTTTTTTTACATTTTTATATTTTATATAAATTTATATGCAATGTAAATGTAAGCTTTTTTATTCTACAAATGAAAAATAATATAAATGAATTTTTTTTTACATTTTTATATTTTATATAAATGTTATATAAACCTATATGCAATGTAAATTTAAGCTTTTTATTCTACATTTTTTTTTTTTACATTTTTATATTTTATATACATTTTATATAAATTTATATGCAATGTAAAATTTAAGCTTTTTTTATTCTACAAATGAAAAATAAATTCATAAGACCACAGTTATTTGATCTTATAGCTTGTAGCAGAGGTTCATCAAATCAGTGTGAACCACAAGAATCTTTCTGTGCATTTAAATCCTACAGAATGCAAATACTGTCATTTTAACGAAATATGTAGGTATTTTAGCTACAGACAACCTTTTGTATAACTGATATCCAGCCAAATGTGTCTCAGCCAAAAAAAACAAAAAAAAAAAAGCTCCATAGCTACAAGTAGCTGAGAGAAGAAGAGCTGCTTACCTGCTTCCAGTGAGCTCTTGTGCTGAGAGATGCCCTGAGTGATCAGAGTTAGCCAGTCTGTGCTGGGAATTTAATAACCTTCCACCAGTAAGAAGCTCCTGATACTCAGGATCTCAGAAGGGGAGGAGCTTACTAGCTCCAAATAGGAGATGCTCAAGACACTTCAAAGGGGGGCCCAATGGTGGCACATGATGGAATGGCAGGAGGGTTCTTACTTGATTCTCACACTTAAATATATGAGAATGTTACAAAATACCGACATTTAAAAATAGTTCCGTTTCAAAAGCTAATTAACGTCTCTCCTATGCTAATTTTGTACAAATGCGGTCAACTTTCCATGTATTCTTTGAGGTGAACCTCAGCCGTGTTTCTGTGACATTCAAAGCTAAACGTTCAGAACTCACATCGTGTTCGACATTCAATCCTGAGAGACGGTTTCAATGGCTGAGAACGAACACGTCCTGTCATTTCGAGGAATAACTCCGCCCACCGCGACCCTCCGCTCTCGGCAGGTTTTTGGACTATTCAGATGACACTCGTGATGGGACTTCCTGCGGGGTGAGAGTTGTTTCACACACTCACCTCTCCCACAGGCCCGACAAACAGAATTTTCCTCATTCAGTGTGTGAACCGTTCCCGTCCCATGAGGTGACGTCACCTCAGAGTCATTTACATACGGAGTGATTTAAACCAATTAACGGTTTTATTTATTGTTCGCGCAGCAAATTAAGCATTAAGATAGGACAGATGGAAAAATATTTTGGGCGTATATTATTATATTTCGATCTCATAGTGCAACATATATATCAATAGGGTGACAAACATAAATGAAAATATAAATATTTTAGACACCATTTTATTGCATTGCATTCCTTTTTTTCGGACAACGAATATAAAAATTGAGTGACAAATTAACTTAATGCGTCTTTGATGAATAAAAGCATTTATTTCTTTATTAAAAAAAAAAAAAAAATCTTACTGACCCCAGTCTTTTGAATAGTGTTTTCAGGACACGTCATCAATCGGCCATATTAGCCGCACTCAACGTAAACAATCAGAACCGAAGGAAACTCGCATATTTTGCTGATTATTGCTGCTGAAAATGGTCAATTATTGTCATGTTTTGGGCTGTACTAATAGGTCGGATCAGGTAAAACATTTGGGGTACTACAGACTGCCAAAAGTTCAGTTGCCAAAATCAAGGAGAAGAGTGCAAAAAGCTATTTTTGAGGAACAAAAGGCGTTTGTGGTGGGCCAAACTGAACCAGGATTTCCAGGGCAAGAATCCTGACAACATTTGAGTTTGTTCTTATCATATCCGGTCAGGTAGGTGAAATATCAGGATAATATCTTAATTAATAATGCTCGTACTTATCTTTATCACCTATTAACTTTAGTTTGTCAAACTATTGCGCCCTTTTCTGCTTACCAAGTCCTTCTCTATATGATTTAGCAGCTTCCACACGTTTTTCATGGTTTAGACAGCATAAATTAGCGGAACAACTAATATCCATGCAATCCATGCTGTTGTTTACATCCAAGTATCACCAATATGGTCACGCATTTGGGTGACTGACCAAATCGTAACATAATTGCAAACCCTCTATTCACCTTTTTCTTCAACTTGGAAGTAGTGAAACTACCGGTTCATTATCCGCTATAGGGAAATAAGAAAAATAACAACGAGCAGTAAACGGTAAAACTGTTTGCATTGTGATCATAATTAGGATAATACATAATAATATGGTAAGATACACCAATTTGCAATATCAAACAGCAAAACAAGCTGTTTTGTACAGCTAAAAATAGCTGGATGTGGATGAGACCAGAAGCCAGACTCATAAAATTCACAAATGATGTGCCCGTTCTTACGGGAAGAAAAAGGTGGATATGTATTTTAAATTGACCAATTAGCATCCAAAACTGTAACTATCCGTTTCACAATATTGTTTTATTTTATTGCTCAGTGATCCAGATGCATACGAAGGTTTTACATGTATTTACAGATGATACTGGTTTCTCCAGGCCTGAGTTCATGTGAATGAGGTTATGATGTAGGTCTCTGTCCTTTCTCCGAATAAGTTGGTCCTCTTCACTGGGCTCTTGGAATGTCTCTGCTTTTGTCCAGCCTCTGTGAGAGTAATCATAAACAGTGCTCGCCTTGAATGTGTAATTTGGACCAAACACTTCCAGACCAGTAACCGCTCCCCCCCTCCTCTTCCCCATCACCCACCCGTTCCCTCTCTCTTCCCGACAGACAAAAGAGATGAAGCACAAAAGACGCTTTCAGCCTTTCTGCTTACAGTTTTGAGGGAGAGCATTTGAAGACTAGTAGATTTTGGGGAAGCAGGGCAGTTGGGTGAGTGCACTGCGTTCCCAGAACTTGTTGAGTCTGAGAGTTTGGATGGAGTAGAAAAGAGCCCTAGCGCCTAAAGGTATCAGTTTTACAGTCCATATGAAACAGCTGAACTTACTTAAATATTTGACATCACATGTTTCATGCACATTTTCTCTTGATGTTCAACCGTCAGGCGAGGAACTTTATAGAACCAGTAAAAAACTGTAACGGGCATCTTTCAGTTCTAAATTATTATTATTATTATTATTATTATTATTATTATTATTATTATTATAAAATTATAAAATTTTATTATAAATATTTTAAGAACATTTTATAAATAACTGCAGAAAATGTAAGTGTGTGCATGTATATCTGGAAACGTGTATCTAATATTCCCCAGGAGAACAAAAAAACACACATAAATGACATTTGGGCATTTAACAGAACCTTTTATCTTGATAATAAAGCTAGTATCAAGATAATTTTAAGTAATAAACTTAAACTAACAAGGTACATTTTTATATTATTTAGATCTATTCTCTTCTAGACAATCTATAAATTTGCATGATTTATTTTTCTCTTGATTCTTTTAACAAACTAGATTAACTTAATATTACTACTTTTTTAAATTAATGTATATGTTAAATACAAATATTTTATTTCACTCATTTTATTTAAATTAATTTAAAAATAAATGTAAAAAATAAAATTCTATTTTGGAGATCCTGCATCTCTTCACGTATGTATTTATTTAAATTAATTATTTATTTATCTTGTTTCTTTGACAAACTAAATTAACTAAATATTACTACTTGTATTTTTTGTATATATTTTACACAAATATTTTTTCACAAATTTATTTACCTTGTTCTCTTAAACTAATTTAACTAAATCTTACTATTTTATTTATTTATTACATTTTTTAAATAATATTTTATATAAATATTTTATTTTATAAATTATTTTATTTCATTAATTTAATTTAAATATTAATTTTATTAAATCAACAAAATCTATTTTCTTTTCTTTGTTCTAATATTTATTTACCTTGTTCTCTTAACAAACTAAATTTTATTACCACATTTATTTATTAAAATATATTTTTGTATATTTTATACAAAAAATATATTCTGTTTTATATTTCAAAATATTATATTTCAAAAATGTTTTTGTTTATTTACCTTATTCTTTGACAAACTAGATTAAATAATTTTTACTTGTTTTTTTATTTATATTTTAAAAATAATATTTTATACAAATATTTTATTTCATAAAATGTATATTAATAACTATAAATTTCATTAAATTAACAAAATTGCTTTTCTTGGAGATCCTGCATCTCTACACTTTGTTCCAAATTTTATTTATTTAATTATTTAATTTAATTTATTCTCTTGACAGACTAACTTAACTAAATATTACTACTTGTATTTATTTATTTATTTAAAATGCATTTAAAAAAATATTTTATACAAATACTTTATTTCATAAATTTATGTATTTATTTATTTACCTTATTGACAAACTAGATTAACTAAATATTCCTACTTTTATGTATTTATTTTACTTGTTTATTTATTTATTTTAAATGCATTTTAAAAATATTTTATACAAATGTTTTATATGATACATTTAAATAAATAATTATTTTGTTATTTTAATTAGTTTACTTTTATTTAATTCATTTATTTTTCTATTTATTTATTTTAATTTATTTGAATAAAATACATTTATTTGAATAAAAATACATTTAATCCATTTTAATACAAATATTTTATTTTAAAAATGTAATTTTATTTTATTTTATTATCATAATTATAATTAAATAAACTTTTCTTTTTTCTTGAAGTTCTCTACACTTTGTTCCAAAAGTATCTGCTAAAAAAAAAATAATAATAATTAAATACTAAATTAAACAAGGTAAAGTTTTTCAGGATCTATTTCCTGGGAATCAAAGCTAAGACCATGGTGTTGCTGGTGAGTTACAAAAAATGACTGTAGATACTATTTACAGTAAGAGTACAGAGCTAGTATGCAGTTATATATTCGTCTGAAAGTCTACATGAGAGATGTGTGAGACCTACTAGGTCTTTAATCTGAAAAAAAAAAAAAAAAAAAAAACATTTGTTTGTTTTACATTCAGTTGAATTACTGTCTTTGAGAAAGAATGTATAATGTATTTTAAATAAATATATTTTAAAACGCCATTTTATTCATCATTAGACAAAATAAGCTGCCTTTAATCTGTAGCTGACATAAGATAAAAGTGTCAGGATGACAGAAGCAAGGGTTTTCCAGCGTCTCTGTGAGCCGAGGGGCTTTTAGAGACCCACTGTGATGAGCAAACTCAGTGTGTCTGCCGGCATCAATGGCTTATCACCCAGCAACCATTCAAGCCATTAGCAGAGATTCTGCTCATTCACCATGCATTCAGCAGGTCCACAGGGATGCTACTTTGTGCAAAGAGGCTCTTTGCCCTCACAAAACAAAACATCATATAGAAAAAACACCAGATAATCAAAATGGAAGCAGGAAGAGAATAATCCATATATGTCACTGTGTCTTTATTTATGAGAGTTTTATGCAAAATACTTGCTCAAAGCGTTGAATGCATTTACAGTTTTACACTAATCTAATGCCAGTTCATTTGGATATACATAGATGCAAAAAAAAAAAAAGATTAACTAAATATAACTACATACCATTGTAAAATTGTTATTTTAATAAATGTTATTTTATTTCTAATTTTAATTAATAAAAATGTCTTTACTATCTGAAGGCAGTTAACAAGTAAGTATATACAAATCCAAACAATGAATCATTTTGAAAAACTTTAATTTCTTGAAATCTAACTCGCTTAACTAAATATAAAAATATTTAAATATTTATTTATTTATACATTGCAAGACATCTTTTATTTTATAAATGTTATTTTTATTTATTTACTTTAAATGTAATGAAATTAACACTTTTTTTTTCTCCTGCGGTTCACTCAAAGAGGGCAAAAGGGAATTTCCACGCTTGTAATTCTGGTGAACTTGAGTGGACATTTCGCTCTTCACATGACCTCACGATGACCTCATTGTGACCATGAGCAATCACTCCCCCCCCATAACCATATTCACACCACCGTGTTATTCAAGGAAAGAAATTCACTCTGAAAGCATGGAGCTCCCTGTTTTGTTCAAGGCCATTTGATGGAACGGAATCAAAAGAAAACAAAAGACACTTCCGAGTTCACACACTTGGGAGTGGTTCATCGTATGGAGCAGCCAGTCACAAAAGGAGCTAAAGATGTTAACGGCACTAATATGGAGCAGGTCCATCTTAATGAAGTAAAATTTGCTCAAAAAGGATTTTTCCCAGGAAACGTTCTCACAAGGTTGTCTAAAAGTTATGAACAAACATTCTTGCAGTAACATTAATAGAATGTTCAGTGACCTGAATCTTGTTTTTTAATTCCATTTTTTAAATGTTACCTGTTTCAGAGAACATTCAAAAGTAACATTCCCGTAATTTTTAAAATAAAAAACATTTAATATTAATGTTTAAAGCTCTAAAGTATAAAAACCCGTTCCCACCACAGAATTAAATAAAAAGTAATTTTATCTCACAATTCAGACTGTTTCTTGGAACCCAGAATTCAGATTTTTTTCCTCACAATTCCGAGCTTACATTTCAAAAATTAATCTCGCAATTCTTACTTTTTTTCTCGGAATTTGGATTTTCCGTTTTTCCGTTTTGGGTTTCTGCTACTGACAAAAAAAAATGTAAAGAGACAAAACCCACCATCCTTAGTTACTGTTGCTATGTCCGACAAACAATGCTGCTCTTACACTACACATCTTGTTCTCATGCAGTGAAAAATACATCGGAGGAAAGTCACAACACGCCGACAGACAAGAAAGAGCAGGTTACTTCTGGTGTGAAACTTTAGGTCTCAGCTTTAAAATGTTGTCTTTTTTTTAAGAAATTCAAATGATAAATACCATTTTTGTGGCTCTTTCATGTGTTGTGACAGATCACTGTATTTCCTTATTATATCAATCAACACATAAACCTATCGTCTTTTCTTAAAGCATGAAATAAACATGAATGAACATCAGGACGTACATTATTTCAACAATGAAAAGACATCACCGAATTTAGTCTACTCTCCTGTGATTTGTTTGTTGGACAAAAAGGCGGATTCAGCGTTATGATTGGTCAGATCGCCTGTCACTCAAGCTGTTTGTGAAGGGTCAATTGCGCCCTTTTATCTCAGAATAGAGTGTTTTCATGACGCGTTATCAATCGGCTATATTGGCAGCACTCAGTGTAAACAATGCCACTGAACTGAACGGAACTCGCAAATTTTGCTGATTGTTGCTGCTGAAAATGGTCAATTATTGTCATGTTTTGGGCTGTACTAATTGGTCGGACCTGGAAAAACATTTGGAGTTTTTTGGACTGCCAAATAGTATAACAAATCAAGGAGAACAGTGCAAAAACTGTCTGAGGAACAAGGCGTTTGTGGTTGGCCAAACTGAACCAGGGCCATTTCTCAATACTAAAGTTCGGACTTGCGTCCTTGGTAGTTCGGACTTCGCAAGTTTGACTCGGGAGTATGAACTCCCGAAGACGGGAGGACGCAAGTAATTCTGCAAATGGAACAGCAGCGTACTTGATCAGTCAGCTTGCCTTTTCTACTCTGGTTATCTTCACTGTATGTATTTATACAAGACGAAATATAATATCAACCACCACTGCCATTTTCATTTAAACATATTAATAGCTGCAAAAATGTAGTTCAGGGAATGTACATAACATTACAGTGAAACTAAATATTATCAAACAGCATTGCCTTTTTTTTGTTTCATTGAAACATAATATTTAATATTTAAACATTTCATTCAATAGCGACAAAAACATGGGTCATGCAACACGTAACGTACACGCATTACAATAAAACGAAATGATATCAAACACCACTATTTTTGTTTTCTTCAAAATATAAACCACAACCCTCTTTTCGTACTCATTTTAAAAATATATATATAATATGTGATTTAGGCAATATGTGCACTGTGTATAATACATTTTTACGCTATGTATAATAAAATGAAACATGATAAGCTCTTCCTTTTTTGTTAAATGTCAGTTTTAATGAACAATATTAGCCGTTATAAAAGTATAAGTATAAAGTATAAGAAACGTATGTAATTGGAAATAAAGACAAAAGCAAACAGTTCAGTCAAATGCATGCTATAAAAGCAGTTGAATTACGATTGATAAATAAAAAATTATGAAAACGATATGACCTGGAATAAATAATAGATTCAAAAGACCAAAAATTAGCTGTTAGATTTACCCAAAACGAATTATACCTCTTGTTAAACCACTACAGAGACATCAGAACCAGCGGCAAACGTCAGAAGGACTAGCCGTGGTGAGGCTCTCTCTCCGGGATACATGAGCACCCAGCACCCGGTGTTCGTCTGGAGCTCACATCTCCGAAATTGGCGAAACAAATTTTCAAATAGGAGCTGTCTTTATAAATAAATTGCAGATTTGAGTTTTAAACAACTACATTCTCGCCTGAAATACTCTTAAAACTACACTTCATGACACAATAACACTAAAATTTTGAAAATTATGCGGGTTTTTTCCTCCGCCATTAACACTCGCTGATTGGTGCGAAATGCATTCTGGGATACATGGCTGCCTCAAGTTCGCACAAGTCTCCTCTTGATGCATTCTTGATAAAAGGGGCGGAGCAAGAACACATCTGGGGATTTGAACTGTACTTGGCTGGATGTGAACTTTGAATTGAAACAGTACTTGGGCGACGACTGATGACGTTTCACAAGTCCACAAGAACACAAGTACAGACAAGAACGCATACTGAGAAATGGCTCAGGATTTCCAGCAACATTTGTGTTTGTTCTTATAATTTCCATTCAGGTAGGTGAAGTATTAGGCTAATATTTTAATTATTACTGCTTGTTTGCATCTTTGCCACCTATTAACCTTAGTTTGTCAAAATATTGCGCACTTTCCTGCATACTTAGTCCTTTTCTATATGATTTAGCAGCTTCCACACATTTTTTCCATGGTTTAGACAGCATAAATTAGCAGAACAACATATTCAGTAGTACGTTAACCATGCAATCCATGCTGTTGTTTACATCCGAGTATCTCCAATATAACCGCTCATCCGGGTAATTAAACAAACCGTGATGTAAGTACAAACCCTCTATTCAGATTTTTTCCCCTCAGAATTGCAAGTTTATATATCGTAAAACTAACCTTTTTTCCCCACAGAATTGCGAGAAAAGTCTGTATTGTGAAATGTAAACAGTGAGATAAAAAAGTGGCAATTGTCTTTATTTTTTTATTCCATGGCGGAAATGTGCTTCCATACGAATGTGATAAAAAATTTTTTTTAAAAAAAGACCGCTTGATTGCTTAAAACTACTCTACTTCTGGATTTATGTACTTGACCAAACATTTACAATAACACGGAGGTTATTATCTTGAATAGAAAAGACTGTGACACGTAAAGCCGGAAGAAAATAGCCCATAAATTTACATTTAATCGTCAAGCCTGAGTATTCCACCAAAACAAGTGGGCTTTTTTGAAGGGGCCAAATTCAGAGGGTTCTCACCCGAGGCATTATATCTGTTCCCCTCCCATCACCCTCATGCTCTATTCTCCATCCCTAACACTCATTCTTCTATACAAACTCAAAAGTTTGAATATGTGAGGACTGTTAACATGCAGAGAGGAGCGGCATTAGTATTCCGCTCAGACGGCATCGGCCAGACTCTGCGGTAATGAGATCCGAACGAGTAAATCCTCTTTCACAGCTTGTCTCCATGTTAGCAGATCTCATAATAAAAGTTATGTATGTTAACAAAAACTCCTGGCCTGATCAAAACGTCGATTCCGAGCGAAAGATGCGAGAAATGTGACAACGTAAGAAGTGTTGCCTGTTTCTAATTTCGGTGTTGCCGTGGAGATGCAACTTGCTTAAGATACAATGCAGGATCAGATGGTTAAAGTTAAGGAGAGACACAGGACGGTTTAGGGGAAAGTCTCCAACTAACAGGAGATCCCGCAGGGAGTTTTGAAGTGAATGCCAGAAACTCATAAAGAATTAAACATGAACTGATTGAAGGGGAACGCAGCACTCTTGGCTGTAAATGAGTTAAGGATGAGACTTCTCTCACTGCTCAACCCTGCAGGTCTTAAAGGATTTTCCTTACAAAAATTAACCGTGGTTTTATTATTGTAAAAGTGTAGTAACCATGTTTTTTGGCGTACTGGTTACCATTTGTAAAACCAGAGTTTTACTACAAATACCACGGTTAAACTATGGTTAGACTACCAAAACCATGGTTAATCTGAAGTTACCATGATTTTTTGGTTCTAAAACCAGCTACAGACCAGCCTGAATTGGGACTTGCAAGCAGATGATTATTGTCAACAAAAATAAAAATAATAAATACAACCCAGTGCGGAGAGAAATTTAGACAAACCCAGTAACTGGGTTGTTTTGACAGATTGGTTGGGTAAAATGTTTAACTCAGCCTTCTGGGTAGTTTTATTTAACTCAGCTATTGCTTAAAAATTTGTATTGGCTGACTTAAAATGAAAAAATTAAAATGTAAATTAAAGATTAGACACAATTACTAGAGGCATCAGCAATAATCAAAAGGTGAACATTGATTAATCTTAATGTTAATTTATTTTTAATATAATTAATATAATGTATATTAATATAATTTTTAAGCAAGAAATATAGTAATTTTGTCCATATTTCAGCCAGGGCTGGGTTGTTTTTAACCCAACATTTGTAGTGTAAATAAATAAATAAATAATATTATATTAAAATAAAATAACTATGAACTGAAAGAAAATGAAATCTAACAAACATGAACAATATCTGCAACATTTCTCATTTTCGTTTAGCTTAAAATGAAAAAAAAAAAAAAAAACTAAATTAAAAGTCAACTAAAATGTATTTAAAACACATGTATGTGTATATATATATATATATATATATATATATATATATATATATGTATGTATAAAACAAATAAAAATAGCAGACACAACATATATGCGTGTATATATTACTAAAATAACACTGGCTGATTTTTAAAAATCAGTTAAATATATTATAAATATATAAGTATATATTGTACTCAATATATATGAAAAAAATAAAATAAAAAAGTAAATAAATATGAACAGACATATCAATATATATAAAATAATAAATATGAAAATTTATATTTGAATGATTTTTTAAAAAAAAAACAACTAAAACCAAAGACGTTTTAAATACGACAAATAGAATATTGCATTGTTAGAACGATAGACAGATACTTTCTATTCTCACTAATTGGTCGCCACCATGTGGTCACATTGAGAACTACAGTGTCAGATTCATGACGGTTCAACATATCAACACCAACCTTGTGTTCAGCGTTCTCTTCTCTTGCTCCTTGTCAATTACTGTCGATAATCTACAAGAAACCGGAACAAACAACATGACAGTAAAAAAATGTAACACCTTGGTATTTGCAAAAGCAACTTTTTCCAAAATATTCCTGTCACAATAACTTGCCTGCCATGACGTCCTGTCATTAACCTCCAACAAAGAGAAAACGTAAAAGCTGACTGTCGTAACTACAACCAAGACGAATCTGTGCACATATAAAAGCATAACACCGTCATTATACAGGTTTCATTTTTATTATGACAAATGTACAAGATAGTAAATCATATGAAAGAAATTACAATACAGTTAACAAAAACATCCAAAAGAGGAACAGACGAACACAAAGGACGTTTCTAAAAGCTAAAACCAGACGGCATCTGTCCATCTGCTGTCAAACTAACGTTACATCAGGCCAAATATCTTCAAACACTGGTGTCGGCATCCCTCATGACATCATAATATCAAATTACGCAGATTTTTATGTGAAATACAAATATATACTGTGTCATTATAGGCTGGGCCTCAATTTCAAATGGATGTCTGTACCTATGATTGTTAAATTACACATCGGTCCAATACTGTTAATAGACCACCTCGGGGAGAAATGCACTGTGGTCCGGTACCTAACGATGCTCTTGTCTAAAACTATATTTGTAAAAAAATCAAGGAGTTTTATTCTCAAAATCCGATGCCATAATGCTGCAAGAGCAAACATATCAGACTAGAATATATGTGCATGCCAAGCATAAACATTAATGTACAAGACATTTTTTACACCGCTTTTGTCGATCAATGCTGACATCGAAACAATTAAACTGTCCGTTGGGCTTCATATCAAATGCTTTTCCTCTAAAAACAGACCATTCTTGGAAATGTTTTAGCAATCAGTGGAGACTGAAAAAACCCTCAACTCAAAGACGACAAAACCGAAACAAACGCACTGAAAATGAGACAGACGTGCCCACTTTGGAGTGGTACAAATGTACCTACGAAACAAATTATAAACAGCTGCAATCATAAAAGGACTGCTAGGTATACTTTAAATGATTTAAAAATGCTTCTAATATGTTACAGCAGAAAACTACAGATATACACACCAGGATAATGCAAGATTATACAATGCGTTTCAGACGTGTTCGGGGCGTCTCACGTCACGCTGCTCTCAGAAAGGTCGGAAACGTCACCAGCAACATGAATTTCGGTCTTTAAAAACAGACAAAACCAGGAGATGACGAATCTCATCCTGCATTGTCTTGTAAGAAAAATGTATTGCTTTGTAATTGATGAAGAACAAACAAATCATACACACCATTAGTATGCCTAAAAAAACAAAAGGAAAACATTACAATGATTATATTCATATATTTATATAAAGAAAATGAATATAGTGCACTGAAACACAGACATAAGCAGAACATGATGAGCAAAGAAGGATCCCTTTGATGGAATACCTGCTCTAAAATGAGATGATGGAGGAATCCCTAACTGCGCATCGGTGTGGGTGAGAGTCCTCAGCATTTTATCATCCTCGAGTGGAAGATTTGGCATTTGAGGCATTGAAAAGCTGCCACAGTAAATAGTGTTGGAATTCAAATCAAAACGTGGTGCTAAAACAGTCCAAAGTAACAGAATTTTAGTACGTTGGCTTAAGCAAATGAGCAATTTTCACCATTAGACACCTCGTAGAAACTTCCAGGAATCGTGCGCTAATGGTGCGAGCAGCTGTGATCATTTCAGGTACAAATTACAATTCTGTAATAAATAGTATAACAAAAAGCTTATAATGACATCACTTAATAAAAATGTTTCTTTTTCATCCCCACCAAATGACACTATGAAACCAATTCGTAGAAATTCAACTTCCACTCTATTAGATTATAAAAGATGAGCGTTAAAAATGGCCTTCGGAGTGGAAACAATGTAGGGAACCTCGCTGAAAGCAAAGCTCCGCCCTTTGCTCTAACTCCACCCACTTCCGGTTCTCTCTGAAATGTGCAACTGACAGCAGTGGAGATCAAAACGCACGTAAACTGGACAAATGTCTCTACGTCAGACGTGTGAGTGTGAGCATGGCTGTGTGATTAGTGTAAAAAGAGGTTTTCGAGGTTGTTTCCAGAGGGTTTGTTTCTTATCGAACGAAAGCGATACTTTAGAAGGAATATCTCTGGGAGTCTCTTGGAAGGGTTGCGTTTTCTTTCCCTTGATACTTTTGCTCAGTAAAATATTTACAGCTATTATTAACGTGCCACCTGATCTGGCACGTTTAACGTGATCCGTGCTGACAGTGGTAAAAACAGGATGAGGGTCGGAAAGGAGAAAACGTTAAAAAAAGACAAAAAAAAAAAAAGAATACCAAGTTATAACTGTTCACTGTTGCATACATAGTCTACGAGGTCTGTGACGCCCAAAAGATCGTCTTCGTCTTCGTCCTGCGCGGGGATCTCCATGCCGTTCGGTGCTGATGGGGGGTTGCCGTTTTTAGGCGTCACTCCCACGCCGGGTCGCGGGATGAGACCCTCCAAACCCTTCATTGGGCTCTGTCCGTTAGTTGGAGGAAGCTCCACCAAGTTGTAGTCTAGTGGACTGGGCCCTTTGGCAACGGTCTCCTCTGTCTCTTTGTCTTTCTCTTTCTCTGATGGGCTCTTCTTCACCTCTTCTTCGCTCTCGCTGTCATCGGAGTCTATGCGGTTCACGCGCTTCCGGATGGGCCGCTCCTCTTCCTCGGATTCGTCTGAATCGTCGTCGTCGTCGTCATCCTCCGACTCCCTCCGGCGTTTGAGGGACAGGCGTCTTCGACGTTTCCTGGATTCTTCCTCAGACGAGTCCGCTCTTATCTTCTTGGGCTTCCGGTCTTCTTCATCAGATTCAGACTGGAAACTAACTGGAGGAGCAAAGAGAAAATCATTCATGTTAGGCGTCATGCATCAAACTCACATTTAAAAGAGTTTAATATATCAACCAGACAGAATACATAGATTTCATCCAAAATATCTTAACGTTCCAAAGATGAACAAAGGTCTAACAGGTTTCTGAGGGTGAGTAATTAATGACAGAATTACTAACATTTTCGGCCGAACTATCGCTTTAAGCTGTGAATATGCATAGGTGTAAATGGCACTTACCTTCGCTGTCAGAGCTTGAAAGCCGTCTGCGCTTCTTCTTTTTGTCTTTGTTGGTGCTGGCCTGTGAGCCGTCAGAATCTGAGCTTTCACAGTAATTCACCTCTTGCTTACGACTCCGATAGGACCGCCGACAGCGGACGTCCAGATCGCTGGCACTGAATTCACTAGAGCCTTCCGTCACTGCATGCAAACACAAAACAAGACAAACAAACATGGAAACTTTTCAGTAAACAAAGAGTAAACCACATGGTCGGTATGAAAACATTTAATATATAATAAACACATTTTTTTCAACAAAAGATTTTTTACCTTTATAAAACATTATTTGTCAACCTCAGCAGTTCAAACATAAATATTATATCAGTTTTAACTTTTTTTTAATTATCTGAGACTTTTAATTTTTCAAATTTTTTAATTTTAATTTTTTTGGGCATTTTGCAATTTTTCCGTGATAGGACAGTAGAGATAGAACAGGAAGCTAGTGGGAGAGAGGGGAGGTGGGATTGGGAAAGGTACACAAGGTGGGACACCCGAAGCGCAACTACACCATATGTCGGCGTGCTGCCCACAAGGCAGATGCCAACTAAATTTATTTTTAAAAAATTAAATAAACAGAAAATTACGACACCATGTTAAAAAAAGTGAAAAAAAATCAAAAATTACAGAATGTATTATATATAATAATTATATTATAAATATATTATATATAATATATTATAATATATAAATATTTTATTTTTATATATAATATTTTGAGAACAAAGTTGAAATGTTACGAGAATAAGGTCGAAACATTTGAGAATAAAAGTTGAAATGTTTTGAGAAAAGAATTGAAATTGAATTAAATCATAGCAACTGAAGTTATAATACGTTGAGAGTATAACCTGCGCGTGCAAATGGCCTGGATTGGGAGCACCGGGAAAAGTTTCCAGGCCACCGGAATTTATTTGAATATATGTGGAATTATTATCAGAAATCATACCATGTGCTATGCTTGCAGGGACAGTATGCTTGGAAATAATAATTCACATCTTTGATTGCATTCATTAGGCCTATTTGTAAAGTGCTAGCCACCCAATAATAGCAATAAGCTTTGTGCTTTTGATACTTCTCGTAATTCTTGTCATTTTTACTTTATTCTCGAAGCACTTCGACTTTATTCTCGAAGCACGTCGACTTTATTGATGACTACGCCACTGTGGAAAATAAACATTACATAAAAGAAATATACATTTTTTTTGTATTAAAATATTGTTTATTGAAGGGATAGTTCACCTAAAAAATGAATTTCTGTAATTAATTACTCACTCTCATGTCGTTTCAAACCCTTAAGACGTTCATTCACCGTCGGAATACTAAAAAATTTTACGAAATCCAATAGGTTTCTGACCCTGCATAGACAGCAACACAACTGACATGTTCAAGGCATAGAAAGGTAGTAAGGATATTGATAAAATAGTCTTCTGTGTCAGTCTGCAACGCAAGTATCCTTGCTACCTTTTTGGACCTTGAACGTGGTAGTTGCGTTGCTGTCTATGCAGGATCAGAAAGCTCTCAGATTTCATTAAAAACATCACAATTTGTGTTCTAAAGATGAACGTAAGTCTAGCAGGTTTGGAACGACATGAGGTGAGTAATCAATGACAGAATTTTCTTCTAAATTTTTTTTATAAATGCCTCACCCATCTCCTCCTCTTCCTCCTCTTCATCAGTTTCCAGCTCCTCCTCATCAGAGTATCCTCTGGGTTTGCGTCTCCTGCGTGGCGGCTGTCTCCTCCGTGGGCGTGCAACATCACTCCCAAAATCACTGTCCTCATAGGACGGGACTTCTGCTTCACTCTCCGCCTCATTATCTGACGCCACAAACTCTTCATCCTCCGAACTGTTGACCAATCGGACCAGAGTAAATGTTATTTCATTGACAGGATTCTTTAAATATCGTAAATTAAAAGCTGTTTAACATTACCTTTCGCTGAGACGGAACTCGTCTTCACTCTCTTCCTCGTCCACGGTGCTGTCGCTGTCGAGATCGTTGAGACGCCGCCTCTTCTTTTTCTGAGCTGCGCTAGTTTGCCGCGGCCGCCCGTTCTCCTTCCCATCCTCCTGTAGGATGGTGGACATGTCCTTCTCTCTGTGCCCTGTGATGTTCGCCATGTCCTTTCCCCGGCCTGCTCCTGTGCAATGACACATTTAGTCAGTCTAAACTACCATGTTTAAAGAGACAGTTCACCCAAAAATTTAAGTTCTGTCATTAATTACTCGCCCTCATGTCTTTCCAAGACTTTCGTTCATCTTTGGAACACAAATTAAGATATTTTTGATGACATTTTAATGATGTTCTTCCTATCTTTCTGGTCCTGGGAACATTTTAGTTGGATTGCCGTCTACGCAGGGTCAGAAAGCTCTCGAATTTAATTGAAAATATCTTAATTTGTGTTCCGAAGATGAATGAAGGTCTTGCGGGTTTGGAATGACATGATGGTGAGTAACTAATGACAATTTTAATTTCTGGATGAACTAACCCTTTAAGCTCAAATATCAACTTTAGTATAACGTACAAAAACACTCCCCTACCTCCACCCTCTGCCTCTTTAATGTCTTCCTCAATTGCTTCTTCGATCGCTTCATCAAACTCATCAAATCTGACAAAAATGTAACAATAAACAGTGAATAAAGATCATGTATAAACAGCATAAGATAATAATGATTGTGTAAGTTGATGGACATACCTGTAGCTTATGTATTTCTTCGCCCTGGTTGATCTCCGTCCGCAACTTTTGCTTTTCTTCACATCTTTCTTCTCCTTCACCAGCTCCTCCTTTTCTTCCTCCACTTCCACCTTCAAAAAAATATATTAAATGTACAAAACCTTTACCACAGAGGTACACTTCCATTCAAAAGTTTGGGGTCAGTAAGACAGTTTTTAAAATAAATTAAATTTTTATTTAGCAAGGATGCTAAGTTTGAACATTAGTGTGTGTTGGCTGTGTATGTACAAATCTACCCTAAAATCATAAAATTGTTTCGATGCCAGAGCAGGGATGTAAGTTAGACAAGAATATCTCCGATTGAGCGATTGAGCTGTTGTGTTGCTGGATGTAATAATGAACGTAGTGGTCGTCATTTACTCCCGACATCTGAGCCGCTGAAGATGCAGTAGATTACGTTTGTTTGTGAAGGGAATGCGCAAATCATTCGTGATCCAGCTTCACTTACAGCAGAAGTGAGTATAAGGGTTTTCTTTTTATGAATCTTTGCGATCGCCTTTCCTTATAATGTGCTAGTTAACAAGTTTAGTGAGAGAAGAGAGGGGCGTGGCGAGCAGAGCTCATTTGCATTTAAAGCAGCCTTGACCAGAATGAGATGATGTTTGCAGAGCTGATTTTGGCAAGGTAAAAAGGGTGTTGTTTTACACAACTATTGAGAATTTTTAACCAAGTATATTATAGACTTTTCATTAAGACCCTGAAGAATCATATCAACTTGTGGAAAATGGGCATCCGATGACCCCTTTAAACTGATCAAAAGTTACAGTAAAGACCTTTATAATGTTATAAAAGATTTCAATGTCAAATAAATGTTTTTTCTAAACTTTGTTCATTAATGAATCCTGAAAAATGCATCTCAGCTTCCACAAAAATATTATGCAGCACAACTGTTTTCAATGATAAAAAAAATGTTTTACTCAGCAAATCAGCATATTAGAATGATAACACTGAAGACTGGAGTAAAGATGCTGAAAATTCAGCTTTACTGTCACAGGAATAAATTACATTTTAAAATATATTAAAATAGAAAACAGTTATTATAAACTGTAATAATTTTGTTCAATATTGCTGTTTTTACAGTACTTTTTACTGTATCAAATAAATGCAGCCTTGGTGAGCAGAAGCCACTTTTTTTAAAAAAAAACAAAAACCATACTACTATCCCCAAACTTTTAAATGGTAGGGAAAACTATTAAGCACTTAGAAACACTCAAAATATTTCTTCATAATTAAAAATGGTAATTAAGCTTAAAAAGCTAAAAATAAACTTTCTATACTTTATTTTATCCTTTTATCATTTCCTCAAGTCTATCCCATTATCTATGATTTTTTAAATCAAAAAATAAAATAAATAAATGCATTAAATATTATCCATATTAAGTATCCACAAATTTCAATAAGCACTGAAGGCACTTACAGAGGGTGTGATGATGTTCTCTACACTGATGCCAACATACACCAGTCGCTCTTTCCTGTGAGGGAACAAAAAATGTTATGCCATTTTTTTCTGTAATTTCCTTAAATAGGCCATTATGCCATGGCACAATAAGTGCATACTGTTAACAGACTGAAAGAGGTTAAATGGATTCATTCAGGAACTTCTCTGCAACTGGTTCAAACTAATTCATTTGAGCTGGTCTAAATATCTTTTTATTCACCTTCGCTCTGCACGTTCTTTCTTTTTGAGGGCAGCATCCAAATTCTGCAACTGCTCTTCGAGTCTGTCGCAAAGTTGCTTCTGTAAGAGAAATGAACAGCATCAGTATCTGAAAAGCCAGTACAGTGCGTTTCTGTAAATGGACTCTTGAAATCTGAATTGACTCACATGCTGGCAGGGGGGGCAGAACCATTCCCCATCTGGAATGATCATGAGCGGAGGCCGCAGACATGCAGTGTGGTAGCCGCTGTCACAGGAATCACACAGGAGTATCTAGGAGAAAAGAAAAGAGAGGTTAAAAAGCAGCACTTCTGACTGTGAGAAGATGCAGATATTTTGCAGGAGAGTGTCGCACCAGCTCGGGATGGTTGGGAAGGCCACAGTGTTTGCAGGGGTCGTCATTGGGTTCATCATTTTCTGATGAAGAGGTAGAGGAGTCAGAGCTGTTCCGCTCTCGGTTTCGGTTTCTCCTTCTTTTCCTCGTCTTCTCCACCTTGTAGTCTTCGTCGCTGTCATCCTCCTCCGTCTCCTCTTCTTCACTCTCGCTCTCCTCATCATCATCGTCGTCGTCCGAACATTTCTTTTTACGTCTCATGCGAGACCATGGTTGTCGTTTTCGACGTCTACCCACCTGTTGAATAATGAGTTGCACTGTGAATGACCTTCAGCTATGATCAAATAAATTATTACTGTTCAAAAATGAATACTTTTACTCAACAAGGACCCATTAAATTCACAGTAAAGACATGTGAAATGCTACGAAAGATCAAAGACTCCTAAAAAATAATATCTTGATTTAAATACTATGCAGCACAACTGTTTTCAGCATTCATAATAATAAGAAATGTTTGTGAACAGCATACATGAATGATTTTGAAATGAAATAATGATGCTGAAATTCAGCTGTGCATCACAGGAAAAAATTATTCTAATACATATTAAAATAGTAAACTATGGAAGCCCGTCTCCGCCACTGAATTAAAAATACATAAAAGGTAATTGCGACTTTTTAATCTTACAATTCTGCCTTTTTTTCCCCTCGCAATTGCAAATCTGCATCTTGCAAATCTGACTTTTTTTCTCAGAATTGCGAGATACAAGTCAGAATTGTAAATTTTTATCTCAGTTCTGACTGAGTTTATAACATGCAATTCTAAAAAAAAAAGTCATAACTGCAAGATACAAAATCACATTTGCAAGAAAAAAAGTCATAATTGTGAGTTTTTATCTCAGTTCTGACTGTATTTCACCCAGTTGCGAGTTTATATCACAATACTGACTTTTTTCTCAGAATAGCGGGATATAAACTCGCAACTGCAAGAAAAAAGTCAGAATTGCGAGATACAAACTCGCATTTGTGAGGAAAAAAGTCAGAGCTTTTATCTTAGTTCTGACTATTTCTTGCATAGTGAGTTTACAGTAGTCAACATTTAACGTTTATCAAAAAAGTTCAAAATTGTCCTAAAACAAGAACAGGTATTGTTTTGGTTTTACGACAACTTTTTTGAAAGTTTCTGATGCACTTCAAATGTTGACTACTATATATCGTGATATATACACTGACGTTTTTTCTCAGAACAGCGGGATATAAACTCACAATTGCAAGAAAAAAAGTCAGAACTGCGTGTTTTTTAATCTCAGTTCTGACTTTACAACTCGCAATTGTGAGTTTAAAATCACGCAATTCTAAGAAAAAAAGTCAAAACTGCGAGATGTAAACCCGGAATTGTGGTAAAAAGTCATAGCTGCGAGTTTTTCTTCACAGTTCTAACTGCATTTCTTGCAAATGTGAGTTTGTACCACAAAAAACTGGCTTTTTTCTCAGAATAGCAGGACATAAACTCCCAATTGAACAGCGAGATACAAAGTCGCATTTGAGAGAAAAAAAAGTCTAAATTGTGATATACAAATTTGCAAAAAAAAGTCATAACTGTGAGTTATCATCTCATTTCTGACTGTATTTCATCCAACTGCAAGTTTATATCACACAATACTGACATTTTTTTCCCCTCACAATAGCGGGATATAAACTCGCATTTGCGAGAAAACAGTCAGAATTGCGAGATACAAACTCGCATTTGTGAGGAAAAAGTCAAAGAGTTATCTTAGTTCTGACTATTTCTTGCAATTGTGAGTTTATATCTTGCAACACTGACTTTTTTTCTCAGAACAGCGGGATATAAACTCACAATTGCAAGAAAAAAGTCAGAATTGCAAGTTAATCTCAGTTCTGACTTAACTCGCAACTGTGAGTTTAAATTCAAAAAAGTCACAACTTTAAGATGTAAACTTGGAATTGTGGGAAAAAGAGTTTTTCTCTTCCAGTTCTGACTGTATATCTGACTGACATAAACTTGCATTTGCGAGAAAAAGTCAGAATTGCGAGATACAAAATCCCATTTGCGAAAAAAAAAAAACACTCACCAATCTGACTTTTATCAAACTGTTCTGACTGTATTTCTCACAATTGTGAGTTTATATCACGCAATTCTAAGAAAAACAGTCAGAATTGCAAGATGTAAACTCGGATTTGTGAGAAAAAAGTCTGAATTGTGAGTTATCTTTAGTTCTGACAATTTCTTGCAATTGCGAGTTTGTATCACGCAACGCTGACTTTTGTTTCAGAACAGTGGGATATAAACTCACAATTCCAAGGAAAAAAGTCAGAATTGCAAGATACAAACTTGCATTTGGGAGAAAAAAAAAAATCTGAATTGCGAGTTTTTCTTTCACAGTTCAGACTATTTCTCGCAATTGGGAGTTTATATCACACAATTCTAAGAAAAAAAGTCATAACTGCAAAATGTAAACTCGGAATTGTGGGGAAAAAAGTCAGAATTGCAAGTTTTTCTATCACACTTCTGACTATTTCTATTTCTTGCAATTGCGAGTTTATATCATGCAAAACTTTTTTTCCCCAGAATAGCAGGATATAAACATAATTTTGTGATATATACAATTGTGAAAGTCATGAAAGTCAGAATTGCAAAATACAAAATCCCATTTGCGAGAAAAAGAAACCCTCACAATTCTGACTGTTATCAAATAGTTCTGACTCTATTTCTGAAAATTGAGAGTTATATCATGCAATTTTAAAAAGAAACGGTCAGAATTACGAGATGTAATCTCGGAATTGAAAGAAAAAAGTCAGAAAAAGAAAAACGCAATTACTGTATTTTATTTTTTATACAGTGGCAGAAACAGGCTTCCATAGAAAACAGCTATTTTCAGTTGTAAATGTGTTTTACAATGTTACTGTTTAACTGGATTTTTTTGTCATGTTATGGCCAACAAACTGCAAATATTAATTTGACACTATTTTACCCAAATCAATGGAAAATAAAACACTAAAAACCAAAATTTTAAAATTGTATTGCTACAAGCGAGTTTAGTCCCCCACAACATTATAATGAACAGTATAATTAAAAAAAAAAAAAAAAAAAAAAAAAAATACAAAGATACTCATACCTTTGGTTTTGTTTGGCCATCTGGCTGCGGATTCTCAGCTTTCCTTGGTTTCCTTTGTACAGTATCCTCCTCCTCTTTGTCTTCNAATTTTAAAATTGTATTGCTACAAGCGAGTTTAGTCCCCCACAACATTATAATGAACAGTATAATTAAAAAAAAAAAAAAAAAAAAAAAAAGATACTCATACCTTTGGTTTTGTTTGGCCATCTGGCTGCGGATTCTCAGCTTTCCTTGGTTTCCTTTGTACAGTATCCTCCTCCTCTTTGTCTTCATTGTCATCCTTTTCTTTCTCCGACACCGGAGTGGCCTGCTTCCGTTCCGCCCTCCTATCCTGGATCTCCACAGCTTTAGCGGTCGGTCTGCAGATTCTCGGAGATCTCCTCAAGCACCTGCCATCAGTCACCTCAGACTCTGAATCTCCCCTCGCCTCTTCTCTCTGAAGTTCCGCTTTCCGCTTGTGAGCTGGGATTTTGATCTTCATGCGAATTCCTTCCTGCCGTGCCTTTTCTTCTTGTTCTTCGCCTGTTTTATCCTCATCCTGACTCTCCTGAGCTTTCTTTGGAGGCCGGCCTGGTCTTTTACTGCTTTTCACAGCAGAACTGCTTTTTTCTCGAACATCCCCGGAAGCCTCACGCTCTTCAGAAGTTGCGTCTTGCTTAGATTGTTTGCTTGAGGTGGTGTTTTGATCCACAGGAACATCGGTTTCCTTCTTACTTGCTGTTGTAGTCTCAGATTGAATTTTATCAGCTTTACTGATCGCTGAATCAACTTCCATTGGCTTCTCTTTGCTCCCTTTCTCTGAATCAGGTTCCTTTTCATGTTCTCTGTCCAAAGGAGGTTTCTCCAAACTCTTGGACTCATTGGGTTGTTCTGTAGCTTTAACCTCATCTGATTTTTTCAATGCAGATGCTTCAGAGCTGTTTGCAGCTTCACCCTTTTCATCCTTGTCTTTTGACATTTCCAGATTCTTATTTTTATCAGTTTCAGCTGTATCACATTTTTCCTCACCGTCTCCTTTCTCTGTGGTTTTTGGTGTGCTTGGCTTATTCGTAGAATCAGAAACAGATGATTTTTCAAGATCACTTGATGCTGACTTGGACTGCTCTTGCGCTTTACCTTGAGGGCCATCAGTGTCTTCAGAAGGTTTTGAGGCAATGGATTCACTTTCTTTATTTTTTGCTTCAGACAGACACTGTTTTTCAGTTTTTGAGACAATGGCATTTGGCTCTTTTTCTGTGGTGGTGTCTGCAGAGCTGTGATGAGGTTTCATTTCTTCTGTGTTCTCTGGCTTTTCTGTGCCAGAATGTGGTTTGATTACTTCACGGGAAGAAGATTCTTCTGTTTTAGAGGACTGGAATGATTCAGTTTCCATCGGCGTGGAAGCATTCGGATCTGGTTTTTCATGGTCTTCTTTGGAGTCTTTGGGAGATAGCGTACTTTCTTCTGCGAGATCTTTCTTGGACTGTTCATTTGGGAGGATTTTCATTGACTCTTCTTTTGAAGTCTCTTCTTTCGAGAGATCTTTAATTGACTCTTTTGCTGGCTCACCTTTTGGAAGATCTTTTATTGACTCTTTTGATGATTCTGTGTTCGGGAGATCTTCTTTTGAGGCGTCTTTAGTTGGCTTTTCAATTGAAGTCTGTTCTTCTGAGAGATGTTTCTCTGACTGATCTTTTGTAGGCTCATCTTTTAAGGGAATTTTCACTGACTTGTCTCTTGCAAGATCTCTCGATGATTCTTTGTTTGGGAGCTCTTTCGTGGCTTCTTTTGAGAGATCTTTCATTGACTCCTTGTTTGCAAGATCTTTTGTTGACTCTTTTGGCAGTGTTGATGTATTTACTTCAGTAGCATCCATATTGTCAGCACTGGGGGATATTTTATTGTCAGTTACTTTTGCAAAACCAGGTGTCTTGTCTGACTGCTTACTTACTAATGAGGGTTTTTCTTCTTTGTGAGATTGAGAAGTTTCAGATTTTTCCTTGTTCTCCTCAGCACAGGATTCGTCAGGCTTCTCCACTTCCATTTGCTCTTCAGCACACGATCTGGTTTCATTCGTGTCCATTTTCTCTTCCTTCTGGTCATCCTTTCTCTCCTTTTTCCTCTCTTTGGATTTCTCTAAAACAAGAGGGAGATTTTCTGACTTGCTCTCTTCTGTGCTTTCTTTTTGAAGACTCTCTGACCCTTTTTGCGTTTCACTCTCAGATGACGTGAGGTGAGGGACGTGGCCGTTGATTTTTTCGGCACCCGATCTGCTGTCGTCGAAACACGTCCGCGATTCTTTTACCGGAACGACAGGAACATTTCGTACTCCTGTGCTGTTGCTGTCAAAGTCTTCGCTTAGTTTCATTTCCCGCTTTTTCAGGGGGATTTTAGCTTGATGGTCATTTTTTAAAGCTCTCTGAGTCTCTTCTAAAGTTTTTCTTTTCACATCCTCTGTCTGTTCTGCATTCTGTGAAGGTGTTGACAAGTTCTTGGCTTTCTCCTCCTCATCCTGTGGCTCTTCTTTGATTGATCCAGTAATAACACCGGTGCCGTTTGCCGTCTCCGAATGTTTCTGCTGCTCTTCTTTTACCTTCAAGCCTTTTTCCGACAAACCATCTGTGGTCTCTGTATCTTCTTGCTTTGCATTGTCTTTCTCCAAAATGTTTTCCTTATTTTCAGATGTGGATATATCATTTTGTGACTTTTCATCTCTGATCTCTGCTAGAATCCAAAAACACACAGATAAAACAAATCAGTAAAACACTCAAATTATGTTCAGCTTACACTTAATATTACTTTTTAGATACCTTCAGCTCCCTCTTTTTTCTTGTTCTCTTCATTGTCTGAATTCGGACTGTTACTAGATGAGCCCTCCTCCTGATCCTTCTTTACCAAAAGTGCTGGATCAATTTGAGTCTTCAACAATCCAAGGATTTGAGCCAGGTCTTCTCTATTTCTGAAATGGAAAATAAAGTATTTTTTTCCAGAAGTGAACGTATACTATAACTATGTAGCATGTTATGAAGAAGTGGATTTAATTCTACTGGAAACTGATCACAGAATGCCTACCTTACTATACACTTCCAGGACGACCCATCCAGATCATCCTGTTCTTCTACATAGACCCTCACATTATGGTCTTGATCTAGCTGGAACCAGTACATGAGGCCATCTTTGTCTCTGCCGATGGGCTGAAGACGCATTTTATCCGGATCCTCTTCATTGATAGCGGTTTTAAACTTGACATTGTCATCAAACTGGCATTCACACAAGTACTGTTTGAAAAACAAAACATTGTCAAGTTACGTTGGGTTAATAAAACCAGAAATTACAAATGCAACAACAGTTTTTACAAATGATTAGGCCATTTTACCTTCAATATTCCTGTCTTACACTCCACTGTCATTTCTCGGTAACCTTTCTTTTCCAGCTCCCATGCCCATGTGGTGTTAAACTCCTGACAGATCTACAGTAATAAAGCCATCAAAAATTAAACACTGATGAGAGGAATATTGACTTAACACTGTCAGTTGCTCATTGTGCATTGAGCTGTTTGAATGTGATTGTTAAAAACAGAATGTGCAACTAATGCCATGAGCCATCTAATAATTCACTGTTAACACAGATTTACTCACCTTAATGAGATTCTTCTCCCATCTGTCTGCAGACACAGACTTGCCAATTTTCCGCAGTAACTTCACGTGAAGGTCCACGAGGAGTTTGGGTACTGGGGACACAGAAGTATTTTGATATTAAAGCAACATGTAAGGCATAATTATAATTTACACAGCCAAGACACAGCTTACAAGTTTAAGTCGGTGGTTCTCAAACCGTTTATAAAAATGTATAAATTACACATTGTAAAATGACAGTGAATTGCTAACGGGTCTGATTTGTGCATTTGTTCATTCAGTAACATAACTAACAGTAACACATCTGTGTACTTAAGTGTTTGGTCCAACTTCTTAAATTGCCACAGTTGGACTCACTTATAAATATTTATATATCAGCAAAGAAAAAAAAAGTTAAAAAGTTAAATAGTAAAAGTAACGCCAGTGTATCCTATTCATGCATGAACACTAAATTTGCATTTAAAGTAACTACACAATTATAAACACATTACTGGACATTTAATATTGCTGTTGTTCTTGTCCTGCCATAGTCCTCTAGATGCTTCATTGAAGTATTCATATAAATGTGTTTATGACGGGCAGAATCTATCTGTTTCTACTGTAAATGTACCACAGCTGCTATAGTTTCTGCCAAAATACTCTAACAACTACATTTATTATTACTACAGCAAAACTGTAGCAATTTAAAAGAACAGTTCATCCAAAAAATAATAAGATTTTTTAATAATTCTATGGAGAAACACCATGAGGGTGAATAAAGAATTTACAATAGGGTGAAATACTATCAACAAAACATTATATACATAACCAGTCAAAAGTTTTTGAACAATTTCTTTATGTTATCGAGTCAGTTCTGTGCTCTTCTATAACTGTCTGGTTTGGGGCAGCCAGCAAATCAGATATAAGAAGACTGCAACTGACTGTTAGGACAGCAGAAATGATCATTGGTGTGCACCTGCCCAAACTTCAGGACTTGTACAACTCCAGAGTGAAGAAACGGGCAGGAAACATAATCAAATACCCCTCTCACCCCAGACACAACCTGTTTGCACTTCTCCCCTCAGGCAGACGCTACAGATCCCTGAGCACTAGAACATCTAGGCATAAAAACAGTTTTTTCCCAAATGCCATCTCCAGCTTAAACAGCTAAAACAT
>JAHKKF010536770.1:0-47324 GCA_019740295.1 Labeo calbasu | reverse complement strand
AATAAAGTAATTGAAAAGTTACACTACTTATTACATTTTAAATCAAGTAACTTGTAATCTGTAACCTATTACATTTCCAAAGTAACCTTCCCAACACTCTTGGCGATTAACAAATCCAATTAATCACAAATTAATCGCACATTAAATTTGGCTGAGAAATTACTCCCAACTTCAAATCCAACGAGCCTAATGGTTCACCCAATTTGTTTAAAACGTGGATTAAGAAATGGAATGCAGGTATGTATTGCTCGGAGACTAACAGTTCTGCTTTACCTCTCATATTTTCATTGGCAAAATTGAGCAAAACAGACAACGTGTCTAAAATAACACACTATTAACTTCTTATTCATTGAACTGTTGTATAAGATCAGTATCACATTTGCACTCCTGTGATATTGCTTAACTATATGATGTTAATATGAGACAAAAATTCAAACAAGGGCATTTTGCCCTGTATCTTGAATTTTAGGGACATTCTAACTACGTTCTCTCGGCTCCATCATACAGTGAGTTGTTGCCCTGCCTCATATTTGTCATCAATCAACTGTATGAAATGTCAGATGACCAAAGTAGGTCTGGCGCGGGGCAAGAGCATTAAATGCGTTAATAATTTAAACATGTTATTTTTCACTGGAATTAATTAATCTAATTAACGCATTAAATTACCAGCTCTAATCTAAATCTGAGATGTTGGAAAAATGCAATACTTTTAAATATGAAACTAAACCAGCAGCAAGCCACTGTCTTAATGAGTGAGTCAATGATTCAGTTAACTTGTTCAAAATGGCTAATTCAAGTGACTGTCTTTATGAATGGCTCACTGAATCATTGACTCACCCGATTCATTCAAAAATGCTGAATCATTCAGTAATGAAACACCGCTGTGTTGCTCGGAGATGCAAGATTGTTCTGCTGTGGAACTATTCTCGTTAGCAAAAACGTCAATAATATGTCTAAAATGCAAGGCAGTTAATATTAAGTACTTGTTATTGAGCTACTGTATAAAATCAGAGTCACATTTTCAGTCGTGCTGGTGCTTGGTCGTGTGGGTTTTTTTTTTACCTATGTCATATTTCATATTCAATATTTATCTTTTTTTTTCTACTGCAGTAGCCTATGTTTGTGTGTGCTGTTGCTCCTGTTAGATTAGATTTTTCCATGAGTCAGATAGGTTGCACAAGCCTCAACTGATGCACCTTGATACTGTCCGTTATCAGTCACCATCTACACTGAAAGTACTAAAAGCAGAATCGTTCTCACCATAGTTTCAGTGCTGCCGTAGTTATTGTTTGTTATTAATGTTATAATCAGGTTACTTGTCTGGTCGGGCAAGTAAAATTCTCTTTCACTTGCCCCTTCACAAAATCCACTTGTCCCAGACAAGCGGACAAGCGTTAATGTCGAGCCCTGTTTTTTGTGTGCAAAACGTTTGAAATTTCCACTCTCTGATGCTTAGAATTTTATGGGATGTTTTTGTTGCTGTTGTAACATCTACAGTATGTAAAAATGCCCATTTTGCAAATAAGTAACAATAACTATTTTATGTGGGCCGCTTATTTGCTGTTGGGTCCAGTGTATTTTGTGCTGCCCCATTTTTTAGTAACAGCCTCTTTGCAAAGCATGCGTTACATTCTAATACATTCACAACTTTGTTTCAATAAATGCATCTTCAGTTTTGAAAGTTATAGTATGTTACGGTAGTATTTTGAACGCTTTCATTTGATTTTCAGGATATTCAGGAAAATTTTTATAGCAGACAGTTGTGGTAATAAAGAGCATTGCACATGCCAGTCAAAGTAATGAACTCCTTTTACACACTAGTTGCTTGGTGTCGCCTTAAAACGATAAACAGGTAACCTGGCCAACACCAAACGAAAGTTCAGACCATGAACTGTAACTGCCACAATAGCTCTCTGTGCACATCAAAGAATTAACAGCCGTCAAGCTGTTTATGTGTGTCTACAGACAAGTCAGGTTTGGACAGTTTGCAATCTCCTGCCAAAAGCCATTTTATTGTAGCGGAAACCAAAACCTTAAGCAAAAAATCAGGAGACGGAGAGGGTTAGCAGTCACAATACACTCAGTCTCTCAGTCTGTCTGTTTATCCCCTCTGGGAATGCACACAGATGCAGTACTGTTAGGACTATATGGCCTCTCCTTAGTCTTTTTTGTATTTCCATCAGTGTTTTGTTTCTTTGTGGAAACTAAAACAAACTGGTGAAAATACTAACGTCAAACTCTCATTAGTTAAATGCTGCCCTCTAAAGACAGTACTTACTGCTGTCGTTATTTTACACAAAAGTGATTCATTCTGGCGAAATATTTTCTAGTGGTTGCTAGGTTTAATATCCATTTTCACAGTAAACTGCTGATCTTGCTTTAATCTTCACTTAACCCCTTTAATTAAAAAGTGCTTACTTCTACAGCACTCAAACAAACTCTTAGTCACTGGCTGAAAATAAATGCTTATTGTGCAGTTTGTAGGAAACAATATGAACAAATTTTAGTTTACTTAATCTCACATACTGGTTTTAGGCTTTGAATGTTTCAATGTATTTTTTGTTCCTGCAGGTTTTCAGAGAACTGTTGCTATTGCAGATTCCAACTATAACTGGTTCTATGGGCCAGAGAGTCAGTTGGTCTTTTTGGATCGGTATGTCATGCGAAATGGCAGCGGGAATTGGCTGGCTGAGGTAATCAGACAGAATCGAGTTCTGGAGGGCCCAGGACAGGCAGGCAGGGGTCAGCGCTGGTGCACACTGCACACTGAGTTCCTATGGTAAGATTTGATAAATAACAAATAATTAAACTTATTTGCAAACTTTTTCTATGTTATAATATTATTTTTGAATACTCAGGTTTTGATTTTGATAGATTGATTTTTAGGTATTTTGGTGTATTGGTCAGCATGATGTTTCAGCATATTTTGTTCACCGTTGTTGTTTCTTTAGAAGCCTTGCTAATCACAGTAATTTTAGTGACATTTACACCATTTTATAATGTAGTCACAATAATTTAGTCTTCTAAGGTCAAACTATGATCATCATCATCCTCATCCACTAAAACACATAAAAGAGCAAAAATTTCTTTAATGTGAACACACCATCCCATTGCAGGTTTTTTTTTGGGTCATTTAAAAAAATTACTGTGACCTATCTATCTATCTATCTATCTATCTATCTATCTATCTATCTATCTATCTATCTATCTATCTCTCTCTCTCTCTCTCTCTCTCTCTCTCTCTCTCTCTCTCTCTGTATATATATATATATATATATATATGAAGAGTTCAGATGCAAAAGCTTCTAAATCCATCTGACAGTTTTCTTTAAAAATAAGCATTTTTTCAGACTCCTATGAAGGTTTCTGTGTAAGTACCGGCACTTCTAATTGAGCTGAGGCTGGGATTTAGCGAGTTTGAAGTAAAAGTGTTTGTTGGACGTATACTATGTGTCAAAAGTATTCACTCAGCATCATCTCATTTTTGAGCTCTGTACTCTTCATATATATATCAGGTCAATACTAAATAAACAATAACATTCATTTTGTATGATCCTCCTTTTTTGGTAAAATAATGAACATTTTGTACATTCTGAAAGGAGGATATATACGCTCCTTTCAGAATGTGCAAAATGTTAATTATTTTACCAAAAAAGAAGGATCATACAAAATGCATGTTATTGTTTATTTAGTACGGACCTGAATAGGATATTTCACACAGAAGATGTTTACATATAGTCCACAAGAGAAATTAATAGTTGAATTTATAAAAATGAAAGTTTAAAATCCTCTTGATTCTTAATACTGTGTTGTTACCTGAACGATCCACAACTGTGTTTTTTTGTTTAGTGATAGTTGTTCATGAGTCCCTTGTTTGTCCTGAACATTTAAACTGCCCGCTGTCCTTCAGAAAAATCCTTCAGGTCTCACAAATTCTTTGGTTTTCCTGCATTTTTGTGTATTTGAACCCTTTTCAACATTGACTGTATGATTTTGAGATCCAGAAGGAAAAACAATGCATTAAGAGAGAGGGGAGGGGGGGGGACTTTTTCTAAACTAAATGTAACTTATTTTGTCTTCTGGGAAACATGTAAGTATCTTCTGTAGATTCTAAAGAGCAGTACTAAATGAAAAAATATGATATTTAGGCAAAATAAGAAAAATGTACGCATCTCCATTCTGTTCAGAGGTTTCACCCCCAGGCTCTTAATACATAGTTTTTCCTTCTGGATCTCAAAATCATACAGTCATTGTTGGGAAGGGTTCAAGTACACAAAAATGCTGGAAAACCAAAGAATTTGTGGGACCTGAAGGATTTTTGTGAAGAACAGCAGGCAGTTTAACTGTTTAGGACAAACAAGGAACTCATGAACAACTATCACTAAACAAAAACAACACAGCTGTGGATCACTCAGGTAATAACGCAGTATTAAGAATCAAGGGGATGTAAACTAATTTCAGCTATTATTTTCTCTTGTGGACTATATGTAAACATCTTTTATGTGAAATATCTTTCAGGTCAGCACTAAATAAACAATAACATGCATTTTGTATGATCCCTCTTATTTTGGTAAAATAATTAACATTTTGTAAACAGGTGCTATTGGCTGCTTTTAGAGTCTGTATAAAGATGTGCAGAGCTTTTGGACATGCTAAAGCCCCTAATAAGCCCACATACTGTAGCACTTATTTTTTTTAAATAAAAGACAAAGCTTAAGAAAATTATTTGTTTCACAGCAAATGCACCTGTTTATTACTGCCATTTTTTTATTTAGAGGTGATTAAACATTCAGTTCTTTCCTTTTTTGGGATTAAAATTAAATGACATGAACATGTCACATAATGTGAAAAGGTCAAGTTGAAACCAGTTTTCTGATTGATCTACAATTTTCTTTGTTGTGGCTTAACTACAAAATTTATATGTGCTTCTCTCACTGTATAGGTATGATGCCAGTCTGCAACCCACCCCACCTCCTGATTATGGTACGTCGCACCTCCATTATTTCGAAGACTGGGGAGTGGTGACCTACGGAAGTGCTCTACCTGCTGGGAGAAACCGCACATTTCTGTCCTTTAAGTCGGGGAAGCTTGGGGGACGTGCTATTTTTGACATTGTTCACCAAAACAAATACAAAGACTGGATCAAAGGGTGGCGGAACTTTAACGCGGGCCACGAGCACCCGGACCAGAACTCCTTTACCTTCGCTCCGAATGGAGTCCCGTTTATCACAGAGGCATTGTATGGTCCCAAATACACCTCTCTCAACAATGCCGTCATGTTCGGGCCTGCTGTGTCTGAGAGTTGCTTTGCACCATGGGAAGGCCAAGTTACTGAGGCTTGTAACTCTAAATGGCTTAAGTACAAGCACGGTCAAGCAGCAGACTGCCAAGGTCAGGTGGAGGTGGCTCTGGAGCGGCAGGGCATGGTGTTTATTCGTGGGGAGGGTCAAGGCGCTTACAACCCTGAACTGAAGATTAAAAGTTTTCAAAGGAACTTGCTGCTGCTTCATCCTGAGTTGCTGCTCATGGTAGACCACATTCAGTTGCATTCAGGCAGCCCGACACACAGCATGAGCGCTTTCTTCCACAACACGGACATGCCGTTTCAGAAAACCCAAGTTGATGGAGTTCACGGTGCTCTGATCACACACGGAAACGAAACGTCCAAGATGTTCTGGTTGGATGATTCGGGCGGCAGTGAAATGGGAACAGTGGGATATAGGAGCTACCCCCGCGGATACCCCTATAATGGTTCAAACTATGTGAACGTGACTATGCCGCTGAGGTACCCTACCAGCAGAGTGGCCTACATCTTCTTTGGATCTGGAGTGGATGTGCAGAGTTTCAGCGTGCACGGAGACTCGGAAACGCTGGACATCTATCTGGCCACCGGGGATCACACCTACACCATCTATCTGTTCACAGATGCGGTGCCCACCAAACCCATGGCCATGGTGTTGATGGACCAAAAGAAAGTAGTGTTTGAAAGGACAGCAGGGACAAATGAGCAGCCCTTGGAGGAAGTAGAGGAATACGTTAATGTTGTGGAGGACAATCTGCAGCATGTCAAACCAGTCTTCCAGCAGCTGGAGAGGCACATCCTTTCACGGGTTCTTAACACGGACAGTTTCCACAAAACTGCTGAGCGCCTCCTAAAGTCCTCAGACAAGAGAAAGACACCAGGGACTATTGAGAAGATGTTTTCTCTATCTAAGAAGCAGGGGAAGGGGAAGGGAGGCAAGAAGGCGAGCTTTTCCGATAGCCTCCCTGATATCTTTGCTCAGATTGAGGTGAGGGAGAAGAAGGAGAGGCAGAGGACGATGAAACGTGTCTATGAGGAGGTTCCAGAGGAGGCCGACGGCGACTCGAGGGCATTCATTGATTACAGTGATTTACGAAAGGGCAAAAAAGTGGGGTTTGTAAAGGGGCGGAAATTCAAGGAAGTACGAGTGGGGGCTACGGCAGAAAGTGACAATATGTTTAACACCACCTCATACATTCGCCTTTTCCTTATTTTAAATATAGCCACTTTCTTTGTCCTGCTGGCGGTGCTGTTGACACGCTTTCAGAGGGCGCAGAGTTTGCATACGCAGCGCTGCCTCTACTGCGTCCTCCTCATAGACAGCTTCATCCTGCTCTGTCTGTACTCTTCCTGCTCTCAGACGCAGTGCTGACATCATCACTGTGAGACGATCAGACTGGTGCAATATACCAGCCCTTCGCCCAAGTGTTGACGCCAGCACTGTGGCAGAATATCCCTGTTTGCAGCAGCAGTGCATCCAAGTGAGGCATCATCAGTGATGGGACATGGCTTTTTCTCACAGGCACAGTCACATTATTATTGTGAGAAACATGGAAGTATGTCTATCCAGCTGCAGTAAATTCAGCACAACTCATTCTGAGCCAGTGTTAGCAAACAGGTTCCTGGGAGAAGTTGATTCCATATAGGAATTAATAGGTGTTGTGAAGATAGCCAGCCCACCTCAAATGAAAAGCTTTTGTGGAGCTTTAAAATAGTTTACATGAACTTTGTCTTGAAGTATAGAGCCCTGCGCCTGACATAATGAGGAAAAAAATATTAAGATTCTTTCTCATTTTTCGTTTGTTGGAAAAAAAATATTGTTTAGTTAAAACATTGGGACGGTTTAACTGACATGAGGGAAGAAATGAACAAAATGTGGCAACAAAATAAAAAAAGTTGTGAGAACAAATTCCTAAATCATGGCCAAGATATCTATTTTTTTTTTTTTTTTTTCTTGTATGTTATGTGCAGGACTCTATTGAAGTGGGACTCTCCATGGCCTCCCACTATTATCCAAATTCATTGCAAGCTATGCACATTTGGTAACAAGATGGACTATCTTTCATCCTAAAATGTGTAAAATGTATATATTTTGAAGCAAAGTATATTTTTTGGATGTTGTTTTATACTCTTGCATTAAAAGGCAACTACAGAAATATGTGTATTTTAGTTTCTGGTGATTTCTTTACATTTACATCTAGTAAATGCACATTAAAGCAGAACTTTTATCAGGGAGTTTTAACAACATGATTTCCACATAGTAGAAAGTGACTATGAAATGACTGACATTTTTGTAGTGAATATGTTCAGATTTCAAATATAGTAGTGTTGATTTGTGTCAGAATATTTTGCTTTAAAAAAATACGTGAAAAACGAAAAGAAAAAAGTATAAAGAATTTTTAGAAGGAACTTGGAAGATTTTCAGCTGTTTTGCTTTTGAGCTGTTTTGCCAGCATAGCTATTAGATGGAAATCATTTGGAGAACATTTCCCCTCATGAATAAATGTGAAAAATTTAGCAACACAGGACTGTTCTTTGTGGCTCTTCGTATCAATTGTAATACAGATTTTAGTCTAACATTACAGTCTGTGATGTGCTTTGATTTTTTAAATAAACAAACAACCACTAACCACCTTGCACTAATATTCAAAGTAATGTGTTTTCAATTTGCAACACAGATGTATCTGGTAACATCTTTCACGACACCATAAGAGCCTAAAAGAACGTTCACAGAGTGATCTGAATTTTTCTGTACTTTACAAAGCTAAAAAACAGAAACTGAGACTTTTTTTTCTTATTTTGTCAGGTTGTTCGACCTGTCCTAATCCAGGCACCCTTTCTATCTATCTTTCTGTTTTTCTAATTAGGAACATTGAAATTTGTTTAGTTATGATCATAAATACAGAGCTGTGTCTTACACAAGTTTATAATTTAATTTTACACACTAAAAAAAACATAAAAGCTCACATAGTTTAACAGTCCACTATATTTGAAGACATTTGTTATCATTATTTCAATTGTTTTAACAAATCTTATGTATTCTGAAGCAATACAGTTAGATTGAGTTCAGGTACAGTTCAGTTTTGAGATGCAGGTTTGAAAAATGTGTTGTTGGTAAATGTCACAAGTCTGTCCGATGTCACAGATTATCCCAAGCCAATAAGAAAAGAAAAGAGTGGACACAGAACACAGAAAAAGCAGCTGAATAAGGAACAAGAACAAGTGATATGAAATGCTGTGCAAAGTAAAAGGAGATTATTCTTTAATATTATCAAGTAAAAACCACATTGTATGTTTTTAAATATAAAATTAACATATCTAAAACTGAAATTATAGTATGTTACAGCAAATTATTTTAGGACAGATTATTGTTGATTGAACAGGACAAATGTCTGTCTTTAGTGAGATTCTGTCTTTAGTGGGATTGCTGTTTTCATTCATGCATAATATTATAAATGTCTATAACATGTAGAAATGGTTTCAAGAAAGCATTGTGAAATAATGAATTAAACAAATAAATGTCAAGTTATTAAGTTCAGAAGGGATTCGGTGACACCTAGGGATCCACAGCGGTACTGCAGGGGTTTTGCAAAATAATGTGTGTATTTCTTGAACATTTAAAGCATTTGAAAAATAAAGAAGCAGGCTACATTACATAGTGCAGAAATAATAATAAGGCTGAAGAGCGCTCAACATTTAAAATTAGATTAAAAATGGTGACAGGACGGTTTATAAGTAGGCCTATGTATTTAGATATTATTTTGCATATGGACACCGATATGTTGCTTTTTAGTTAAGTGAAAATTTTCAAGAAATAGCAGCCTCATATACCTATCAACAGTAATAAAGAACATTGATACATTGTACACAAATTGCACATTCAAATATGCAAGTAATATTATTTATTTAGTTTTTTTTTTTTTTCAAATGTATGTACAAGTGTATTATTGAGATTAATTAGACAATATGTAATAAGTCAAATAATAAAAATAACAATTTTAATAAGTAAAAGCGGCATTTTTCTGCATGCGTCCTGACCGACACCGCGTGACGCGCACTTAGTTTGTCCCTTGTGCGTTTCCGTCTGACGTTTACAGGAGCCTGACGTGTCTTTCCCTTCAGTGTGGTTAGTCTGCGCTACTGAAGTTTCAGCGTGAGATTATTTAGAAGTGGTTTAAAAATCAAGACTTAATTAAATGATTTAGTAAAACGAGAACACTAGTTTTGTAAATAAGCGAAGTCATGGCGGCAGACTGGGAGGAAATCAGGCGTCTGGCTGCGGACTTTCAGAGAGCTCAGTTTGCAGATACTGTCCAAAGGTAAAGACATGTTGTTGTTGTTGCTCCTGCTGTTGCAGAATAATCCAATTCCGCGCTTCATCCCGCCCCCTAGTTTCTTATGTCTTAAATCAGTATATGGTGAACCAAAATTTGCAAACTGACAAGTGTCTTGGTCCGCAAAATATTGGAAAACTGATGACTCAATTTCCTGCTACACTGGTTGCGAATTAAAACGTCATCAGTATTATCAAACATCATTACTGTATAACGCCTCAGAACTGATCATTTATATCCTTTGCCAAGCACTTTCGTTGTAACATAATGTTTTTGGGCCGTGTCATGTTGCACAATGGTGTTCTTTGGACTATTTTACAGTGTCAAGCACGCTGTAGCCTGTACAGTATGTGTATGGAAATCATTTGTTAATGCCATGGTATTAAGAACAAAATATGCAATTTTGTGCAGAAGTTGTTATTTATATGGTCAAAAAATAAGATGAAGTTCTGATAGTTTAATATAAATCAGTGAGATTCTTATAAAAGTGTAGCAGACTAATGCATATGAATATCAGTTGTCACTCTTGAACGGCTAATAATATGACTTAGTAATACTATATTTAAGTTCTTAGTTTTATGACCAGAGCTCTGTAGTTTTAATTGTGTACAATAATGCAATACATTCATGATTGACAGATATACAAATAAACATTTCTCAAAAAGCCTGTTGTATATATGATGCATCTTAACATGTTTTTCTTAAAACGTAAACCTAGTAAACCTAATTTGCTTCAGCCCAGTAAATGTTCATTTTAATATATATATAACAATATAAAAGTTATTCTTATGTTTACTTTATAAAATCATGAAAGATTTCATGGCAAAAAGACATGCATATGGTGGAAAATTTTAAAATGATACTAAAAGGCCTTTTGCTTATTTTATCAACCAGAGCACAGAAAGCTTGTAGAAGATGCAAAGTTCTAATCATGTTTAGAGGTCTTGAAAATTCAAATGCGACATATGATACAGTAGGCTTTATAGGGTTAATAAAAGGGAGTTCCATTATAAGAAATTGCTTTGAGTAAGGTAAGAAATAGGTTTGTGAGCAAGTACTTGTCATGTACGATTTTACCTCAGAATTTTTGTTAACTACAGATTAAGTCACAATGATTTTCTTTGTGTGTTGAATTCAGGTTGTCTGAGAGGAACTGCATTGAGATCGTGTCCAAGCTGGTGGAGGATAAAAAGTTAGATGTGGTTCACACTCTGGATGGGAAAGAGTATGTGACTCCTGCACAGATCAACCGAGAAATGCGCGATGAGCTGTATATGCAGAGAGGTTAGTAGAATGCGTGAGCAGTTGATTCAGCTCCTCTGTTTTCCTTTAATAAGTGTACTACTGTATGTCGCTTTGAATAACAGAGTATGCTAAATGACTACTTAAATCTAACATTTTGCTTTATATTTTAAGGGAGGATTAATGTTGTGGATCTTCAGAAGGTTGGTTTGATATGTAACATAACATCAATATTTTATAGTTTTTTTATGTATCTTATGAAGGGGGGTAGATAATATACATGAATATTTTTTTTTTAAAGGAACAGTTCACCTCAAAATTAAAAATTGTAGAAAAATATATTCAGGCCATATAAGATGTAGATGAATTAGTTTCTTCGTTGGAACAGATTTGGAGAAATTTAGTTTACATCACTGTGTTCACCAATGGATGCTCTTCGAAGAATGGGTGCAGCAGAATGAGAGCCTAAACGGCTGATAAAAACATTACAATACACCACAAGTAGTCCACGTGACCCCATTCCACCTCCAATCACTCTCCAAAGCCACACCTCCTCCAAAACACACAAACGTGTGCAGACCCGAGGCTAACCAGTGACGCGATAAGAGATGCCATTGGTGGAGGTTTAAATGCAGTGCTGTCAGATTACCTAATGCCTCATTTACTGGTGAGAAAACATTACAGTACAATGCCATAATATTACATTAATAACGCTTTCCATTCTCGCTCGATCTGCAATAATGTAAGGAAACGCTCTGAAGGCGTATCATGTCTGTCTAAACTGTGTGCATGGAGGTATGCAAAAAAATACCTTGACAGGAAGGTAGGACAGTCTATCATAGTCCTCGGACCCAGGGATAAGATTGAACGAACATTTTACCGTCCTACACCTTCCACAGATGATATAAACCATTTACTCCACATGGCATTAATTGATGGACTGGAGTGGTGTGGATTATTTGCGGATTGTTGTGATGTTTTTATCAGCTGTTTGGACTCTCATTCTGACGGCACCTATTCACTGCTGAGGACCAATGGGTCAGCAAGTGATGCATGGTTAAATTCCTTCAAATCTGTTCAGATGAAGAAGCATCTACATCTTGAGGGTGAGTAAATAGTTTTGGCTGAACTGTTCCTTTAAGCATTCTTTGATATTACTCACAGATCCTCAATGTTGATTTGGTGCATGTGGAGAGCAGAGCAAGTGAAATTGCCAAATCAGACAGAGGCACACAACTCATACTGGGTCAACTGATCGATGAGTAAGTGAAAAACTAATACATGCTCTTAGGATGTTGAGGGAAAGCTACTGAAAATGCTTTTTTTTTCGTTTTGTCAATATGTTAGTAAACTTTGTAGGTGGCTTATGTGTCATGCAGTTTCTCGTAAATTTCTCTTCTAATGCTTGTTCTCTGTAAAGAACATACTTAGATCAGCTTGCTGAGGAGGTGAATGATAAACTTCAGGAGGCTGGACAGGTGAACATTGCAGAGCTTTGCAAAACGTATGATCTGCCTGGAGATTTTCTTACTGAGGTTAGTCCAGTCTGTGTGAAGTATTGTGATTTTTGTTAGAATGCATCTTTATGAGAAATATTAATTCAGCTATATGTGTACAGTATCTGTCAAAAGTGTGGAAACATTTAAAAACATTTTTTATAAGGTTCTTCAGTTCGCCAAGGCTGAATTTATGTGCTCAAAATTACAGTAAAAACACTAATATTGTAAAACTGTATTACTTTTTAAAATAACTGTTTTCTGTTGTATTAATAACTGTTTTATCTTGTATTAAATATATTATTATATATAATAATATATATTAAAATGGAATTTTTTCTCTTGATGCAAAGCTGAATTCTCAGCATCATTTCACCAGTCTTCAATGTCAACATGATCCTTCAGAAATCATTCTGATAAATTATAATAAATTATGCTGATCCTCAGTTATTATTTAAAACATTTAAAAATCATAATGTTTACAAATTCTGACAGGTACTGTAAACCTGCTTATTTTGGAATTACAGCGATTGCCAAATTGTGGTGTATCTGTCTGTATATCTGTGTACGCAGATCACATAATGATGATCCCTGTTTTCACAGTATAGTTTAAATCTTGTGTGCTTCAGCAGAAGCAAGAACATTTAATATAACATTTAACGTTAACTTAATTAACAGAACGTTTAATTAACAGTTAATAATTGTATTATAACACATTTGTAGTGAAGTGGTGTTTTGACTGCCTTCTCTAACAGTTTAACATGTTCACTCTACTAGGAGCTGAATTCGAGGCTGGGTAGAATAATCCAAGGTCAGATTGATCAGTACAACAGGGGAGTGATCTTCACACAAGCTTTTCTGTCCAGACACAAAGCTTGCATATGTGGTCTGTTCAGTGCCATCACAAGGTAAGTAACTCCACCCTCTGCATCATGGGCTAGATAATGGAAAAAATATAATAAGAAGTGTACTGAATTTTAGTTATCAAATTAATGTGCTGATATCAGCCTGTTGATTAAAGGGTTAGTAAAGCCAAAAATGAAAATTACTCTTTCTAAACTCGTAAGACTTTTGTTCATCTTCAAAACACAAATGCATTTTAATGAAACCTGAGAGGTTTCGGGTCTGTTCATTAAATGTCCATTTGCCCAAAATGTTGAAACTTTCAGTAAGTTCCTAAAATGTAATCAATATGATGAACAGATTTCATTTAAGCTTTTATTTGCATATATGATTGACCAGCACTCATTCATAGTACACATGAGATATGGTGACAGAAACTCAAACATCTTATTGGTTTTGAAATCAGGATGACTAACCATATACATGTGTTGGACCAAAGCACATTCAATTTCTTAAAGGATAGTTCACCCAAAATTTAAAATGACCCCTTGATTTACTCACTCTCAAGCCATCCTAGCTGTATATGACTTTCTTCTTTCAGACGAATACAATCAGTTGTATTAAAAATTGTCCAGGCTCTATTATTCTATAATATAATGGCAGTGAATGGGTGTTTGAGATTTTTATAGTCCAATAAAGTACATCTATCTATCATAAAAAGTAATCCACACGGCTCCAGAGGGCTAATAAAGGCCTTCTGAAGTGAATCGATGTGATTGTGTAAGAAATATATCCATAAAACTTTATAAACCTTAACCTCCAGCTTCCATTTGTTATGTCTTACCTTTTCCTTCAAGTGTCTTTTGTCTGTAAAGATGGATTTCTCTGTGGTATTTTAATGGTTGTGGTTTCCATCCATAGGCCTACACAGATCAGCAACTTGGTAAATCTCTATGGTTTTCAGGAGAATCTGTTGTACTGTAAGTATTGCAGTTTGCTTTTTTTACACAATCGTTTCTTAAAAGAGCATTCTGCATATAGACTGCTTGGGTTTGTTCTTTTCTTGTTTATCAGTGGTGCTGGAAGAACTGGTTAACAGTGGCCGTTTGAAGGGCTCCGTGGTTGGAGGCAGGCAGGATAAAGCCATCTACATCCCTGACATCTACTCCAAAGCCCAGAGCACTTGGGTTGAGTCTTTTCTCAGACAGAATGGTTATTTAGGTGTGTTTATTTTGAATGACAGCTTATGCATTTAAAATGTTCAGTTTGTCTTCTTCAAGAATAGGGACCCAGAAAAAACTGATATTGCAGCACTAACACTAACAATGGAAGTGAATGGGGGTACTGTGGTGAAGACAAACTGTGAATTATAAAAGCATTTACATAATTGTTCAGTAAAACTCTTTGTATTTATTTTGTAGTTTGTTGTTTTTTATTTATTAACTTTCTGTGGTAACTGACACTATGTTTAAACTGAGAACAGTCCTTTAAAGCTCTTCTCAGTCCAGTTGTGTCTTTTTTCCTGCAGAATTTGACGCACTGACCCGCTTGGGAATACCTGATCCAGTCAACTACATAAAGAAGCGGTTTAAGTCCAGCAAGTTGCTTTTTCTCAAATCCGCGTGTGTTGGTAAAGCCATTGTAGATCAGTTAGAGGCCTCAGTGGAGGAGGCTATCAACTCAGCCACTTGGGTAGACCTACAGGTACAGTGCATTTTAGCTTATTATCATTTTTATTTTGTGTTTTTTTTTTTTTTAAATATCTCCATAAATTTAAAGTTAATTAAATTTAAAGTTAATTTATTTTTGCTTAGCCAATGATCCCAAGCAGTCTGTCTGAGAATGATGTTGGAATTCTGTTAAACGAAGTGCTGAGGGCAATGAATGTGCAGTCCAGTGCAAGGCTTCTCTCCACTACTGTGCTCAGCGAAAAGTTCGTTGCAGGATGCATCTCTTTGTTTGATGACATTATGCAACAGAAAGCACAGAAGGTATGCAAGCGTTTTCTGTACACAATACACCTGCACACATCATATTAAAAGGACAAAATTACTTTTTTTCCATGCTTTATTGTTCAAGTCCAAAGTAATTTTTTTTGCAAGCTAAAGTGCAATAGCTAAACAGCTAAAACTGGTTTTGAACAAATTTGAATAAACGTTTATGTGGCAAGTGCTTAAATTACCACTGCTAGGCAGATGTATATATATTTTCTAATTACTCCAGCTAAATGTGTTTTATTTGGTGTTGATATAAATATGAATGACTGATTTAAATGCCTTTTTTTAAGTAAGGTAACGGGATGGTTCACCCAAAAATTTAAATTCTCATCCTTTGTCTTATGCTGTTCAAAGCAGGGTTATTATCATTAACTAAAACCAAAACTATTAAAAAAAACATTTATTAATTGAAATGAAGCTGAAATGAATATGAAATTAAACTACATTCGAAGTCAGAAGTTTACATATACCTTGCAGAATCTGCAAAATGTTAATTATTTTTACCAAAATAAGAGGGGTCATACAAAATGCATATAATTTTTTATTTAGTAATGACCTGAATAAGATATTTCACATAAAATACATTTACATGTAGTCCACAAGAGAAAATAGTTGAATTTATAAAAAAAAGTATGCAACTATTGCAGAAGGTTCAAACTCTCACTTATGCTTCAGAAGGGGAAACAGTGCTTTCAACGGTGGGTGAAAACTTTTGAGCAGAAGGATTTTTCTGAAGAAGAGTGGGCAGTTTAACAGGACAAACAAGGGACTCATGAACAACTGTCACTAAAAAAAAACAGCTGTGGATCATTCAGGTAACAACACAGTATCAAGAATCAAGCGTATGTAAACTGTTGAACAGGATCATTTTTATAAATTCAACTATTATTTTCTCTGATGGACTATATGTAAACATATTTTATTTGACATATTCAGGTATAAAATCAAATGAAACTAAAACAAAAAGTAAAAAAAAAAACAAAAAAAAAACATGCATTTTGTATGATCCCTCTTATTGTGGTTAAATTAACATTTTGCAGATTCTGCAAGGTGTATGTAAACTTTTGACTTCAACTGTATATGAAAATTAGTAATGTTGCCTTGGCAACTAATTGAAATAAGTTGAAGCACTAAAATACTACAGAAATAAATAAATAAACTATAACTGAAATAAAAATAAATCAAACCAAATAGTAATATTAAAAGGACAAAAGCACTTAACAGCAATTCATTGTTCAACATTTAAAAAATATATTAAAAGAAACACTGGTTCCAAACCTATATGACTTAATTTCATATTTAAAACACAAAACCCTCAGAAGATACATGCTTTGGTCCATTCTCTTTTGTTGACAACCAGAGCTAATAAGATGCATAATATTTTATGCATCTACACATTAGCACAAAATCAGTACGTTTTTTTGAACACATTAGCATGAAAGGGGGTGTTTCCATCAAGAATTAGTATAGTTAACGTTTGTAAGGAGTTGTCATTGGATGTGTTTAACGTCTCTGCTTTGACAATAGGAAGTGAAGAATAACCCTGTGTTTCTGATAACGGAGGATGATGTCAAACAAGCATCTGTTTTGTTGGAGACTTCTGCCTCTTCAAAGAAAGACAAACGAGACGAACGCCGGAAGAAGGCTGCGGGTAAAGAGGGTTTATTTCAGATACTTGCAAAGCAGGGCAGAACAGACAGACAGTACTCACTTTCATTTTGTGGCTTTTAGTCCATGCCTGCTGTAAGGTTTTTAGCCACTTATATACTAGTGTATTAAGTTGACAAAATACATTTTTAAAAGGTTAAACGCACTCCTCCAGGAAGATGGACCAAAAACATAGATGGCCCTTCAGTATGTTTTGCACAAACTTTGTTTTAATAAAAACACAGGGTGAAAAAATGTATCAGTTATTTTACATCACTCAGATTGTTTATTTCTTCTTCTTCTTCTTCATACTCCGCCATGAATAATAAAAAAAAAAAAGAGGTTATTGCGACTTCTCTCACAATTTCGACTTTTTTCTCACGATTGTAAGTTATAAAGTCACAATTCTGAGAAATAAAGTCAGAATTGCGTGATGTGAAGTCGCAGTTGTATGATGTAAACTGGCATTTGTGAGTTAAGTCAGAATTGTGAGATATAAACTCACGTTTCTGTGAACATATTAGGCTTTTTTTTCCCCAGAACTGGACTTTGTAACTCGCAATTGCGAGTTTGTATCATAATTCTGAGAAAAAAAGTCAGAATTGTGTGATACACACTCACAGTTACGAGAAAAAAGTCAGAATTGCGAGTTTAAATCTTGCAATTGTGAGTTTATATCCTGCAATTCTGACTTTATATCTAGCAATTCTGACTTTGTAACTCACAATTGTGGATTTATATCTCACAATTCTGAGAAAAGAAGTCAGACTTGTAAGATGTAAACTCGAAATTGCGAGAGGAAAAAGTCAGAATTGTGAGATTAAAAGTCGAAATTACCTTTTTTGTTTTTTATTCAGTGGCGGAAACAGACCTCCATATTTTATAACTAAAGAAATTGCTGTCGATTAAAATCCTGCTGTTGGCTTTACATTCCTCAGAGGGCAGTGGAAGCGTGAAAGGAGGTGGAGGTGGAAATGCCCGGGAGATCCGAATTCGCAAAACAAAAAAGAAGGGCAAGAGGGAGGACGACAGTGATGAGGAGACGACACACACCTCTCAGGGTATGAACTCTTGTATGAACTCTCGGGCTTGTGTTAACAAGCAAAATTAGAGACATCAGACACTTTTTTTTTTTTTTTTTTTTTTTATTTAGTACTGACCTGAATGAGATATTTCACATAAAAGATATCCACAAGAGAAAAAAATAATCAACCCCAATCAAAAGTATGCCTGATTCCCAATACAGTTGTTGTTTGTTTTGTTTTGTTTTGTTTAGTCATATTTGTTCATGAGTTCCTTGTTTGTCCTGAACAGTTAAAGTGCCTACTGTTCTTCAGAAAAATACTTCAGGTGCCTCAAGTTCTTTGAATTTTTTTTTTTTTGTATTTGAACCCTTTCCAACAATGACTGTATGATTTTGAGATGCAACTTTTCACACTGGGGACAACTGAGGGACTCATATGTTACTATTACAGAAGGTTCAAACGCTCACTGACGCTCCATAAGGAAAAAACAATGCATTAAGAGCCGGGGGGTGAAAATGTCTGAATTTGAAGGTCAGGGTAAATTTAACTTATTTTGTCTTCTGGGAAACATATACGTATCTTCTGTAGCTTCTGAAGGGCAGTACTAAATGAAGAAAAAAAAATGCTGAAAAAACAAAGAATTTGTGGGATGTGAAGAATTTTTCTGAAGAACATCAGGTAGTTTAACTGTTCAGGACAAACAAGGGACTCATGAACAACTATCACCAAACAAAAAAAAGTACATCTGTGGAGCATCCAGTTAACAAAATAATATTAAGAATCAAGTGCATGTAAACTTAAGAACAGGGTCATTTTTTTTTTTATAAATTCAACTATTATTTTCTTATGTGGACTATATGTTAATATATTTTATGTGAAATATCTTATTCAGGTCAGTACTAAATAAAAAATAACATGCATTTTGTTTGATGCCTCTTATTTTGGTAAAGTAATTAACATTTTACAGATTCTGCAAGATGTATGTAAACTTTTGACCTCAACTTTGTATAGACTTTTATAGCCTTTATTAACCTGAAGTATTGTTTATTATTTCATGTTTGCTATTGCTTATATTAACTAACGTTTGCAAGTTTTACCTCTTTCTAGTAAATTTTCTAATAGTAATATGAAACAGCTGTAGTTCTTGTTTTAATTTGTGACCTTGCATGTGTTACAGGTCAAAATAAGCCAGAAGACATGCCCTTCCTCTCTGTAGAGGAGATCATAGAGGTGCTGGCTGAGAAAGTGTGTGACAGCTCTGAGGAGATGCTGCAGGAACTAGCAGAGCAGATACGAAGGTTCAAATCATGATATTCAAGCATATGGAGACCAAAGAACAGACATTTTTACAAGCATCAAGTGTTTATAAAAAAATGTTAAAGTACTAATTTTAAAGTACTAATTTTCACCTCGCATAGATTGATTAGATTGGAATTGGAATAGATTGAAAGACCATCTATTTTTTTTCTATTAAAAAAATGTTGCAGTAACGGCATGTTGTGCAATTGTTGGTCTGGACAGATGCATTGAGAGCTGCTCATACAAGCTAAATTATTTATCTCGCATTCGTCTTGGTGTGAACAGGCCTTGACGTTGTTTTTCCACAATTTTTTTTTTTTTTTTTTGCCAGGCCATTGAGTAAAATGTACCAGGAAGTGGTCAGTGCAGCTTTCATGTCCACAAGTTCAGCTGGGGCAGGAGGGAGTCGGAAGAAAAACATGAAGGATCTTCAGGATGAGATCAACAACTTGTACAACAACATCCGCCTGTTTGAGAAAGGAACCAAACTCTTCTCAGGTTTGTATCCTTAGCTTTCATTCTTTGAGTTTTAATTAAATTTGTGGAAAATTTGTGGACCTCTCGCTTACCATCTCAAATAATTTTAAAATTGTCTGGAATTATCTGGTTTAGTTATTCTGTAGATAAAAATATTGCATACTGTTTATAGTGGTTCAGGCATCAAGCATACACAGTAGAGTTGCACGGATGAGCTCAAATGTCACCCGAATCTGCAGCTTCAAATAAATTATCCGCCCACCACCCACCCGCACCTATATTTTTTTCTGATTTAGATAACCGCACCCGACCCGCACCTGATCGTCATTTACAATTGTTCTAATTCTTAGTTTTGCATGATGAATGGGTGGTTCATTTTTAACAGCAGATTGATTCAGCTGATCTGGACATCACTGCACACTTATATAAGCTCAATCACTCATGCTTTAAAGCCAAATCCGCACTAAAAGGAATAACGTTAACTGACATCTGGACATGACTCTCCGCAATCTCTGATGAAATCGGTTGGGTGTTTGAACGCCTAATGGATCCTTGGACAAAAGTTTACAGGGGTTCGCCCAGTTTAGGAAATTTTTGATCATAAAAATCTAATTCTTTTCATTTTTAAGGTATTGTTTTCGTTATAATGTACTGATTCAAATTAGTAATCAGTAATGATTATTATTTTACTACTTGGTGTGCCTCCCTTGACATGCTCTTGCGTATGAACAGGCAGCAAATCTGGTGCGGGCGCGGACGCATCAGGCGCAATCATCAAACATATTTCAAAGGAAGCTGGCGCCACGGTCCTTATCGTCTTTACTGGGTGTTTTGAGCGAATATTTGCATTTATTCACATATGATTGAATTAAAAATGGTGGCCTGTCTTGATTTTGGCTAACGCAGGACACTACTGAATGATGCGCATCAGAGGGGATTTAGAAGTGGGTACTGCACTACACCACTGCATATTACCCTACTCAGTAGCATTAAAACAGGCATAACTCCTTTCAACTTTTATCTGGAATGTCACCTTTTCTGGAACAACTTCTCGAACAGGTGAACACACAGACTCACACACACACAAAAGTAAAATCATTTGCCTGATGAAAAAAATATTTAAAACGGGTTCATATTTTAGAAAATGTAGTTAATATTTGCGTAATTATTGATTTATCTCATCCACGCGTGACCCACCCACAAATAAACAGAATGCATTTTTTTTTACCCGACCCGCGGATTATCCATAGCGCCTGCGGATATAACCACCATCTGCACAGCACTAATACACAGTCTACAGAAATGACAGCATTGTGACGTTTCTCACTCTGTTTGTTTACCATCTGCTAAATTGTAATTTTTTTTTTTTTTTACTGTACACACCAGATGATACTCAGGCTACCATTGCCAGGCATGTTTTGAAAACTCTATGTACGGATGCGACCAATGTGCTGCTGAGCTTTGTGGCAGCTGAACATATGACCTCGGACAGCTCGACTGCCATCACCACTGAGGTACAGTCAACTGTTATTCCATAATCTGGACATTATTAAACAGCATTCACAGCACATTTAACTTCTGTAATCGGATGCATTAAACAGTAAAACAGAATATTCAGTGGTAAACGGGGTTGTTGTAGGATGGCAGTAATTATAATAATTTGCCAAAGTTAAGTAATCAGGCTGTTTAAATGAGTTTAACAAATTACCAAAGTTTGGTTATTATGATATTAAGATCATAATATCATGTCTTAATATAAGAAAACCACAGGTGTATAGGCTTGTCTGCAAGAACGACCCGTGGACGCGCATCCCAGAGCCTGTGCTACACAAGCTTTTGTGCTTAAAGTATACAAATTTTTATTTTCCGAAAAAATTACAGACGTTTCGCTAGATAAGACCCTTCTTCCTCGGCTGGGTTCGTTTAGAGCTCTTTGAAGCTGCATTTAAAATACATTTTGGAAGTTCAAAATCAGGGCATCAATGAAGTCCATTATATGGACAAAAATCCTGAAATGCTTTCCTCCAAAAACATAATTTCTGTATGTCATAATTTCAAATTCTTGGATGACAAGGGGGTGAGTAAATTATTTGTGAATTGTTGTTCTGGACGTGGACTTCTCTGTTTGGTGCTTAAAAACATGGACTGATTTTCACATTGGTGCAACGGCAGACGTACGGGCTGATTGAAAATGGAAGATCATTCTGTTCCAGCAGGTGGCGCTTTCGGAATGGCAGTACACAAAGCAGCGCAGCAGCTGACTTTAAAACGTGCAGCACTCATATTTATTCAGTGGATAGCTTTTTGAAGGTTCATAGCAATTCTTATCTTTCAGTCCCCACATTTAAGATCACCTGAAATCATAATTAAGACGTTTTCAAAAACAACCTAACACAAAATACCTTTCTTCTAATTTTTTTCCCACTATGATTATGGCCACAAGAGAAATATTAGGGGAGTAAATTAATATCAGCATATGAAGTAGATTCGACTCTTGACTCTCTCTGAGAGAGCATGCGCCGTTAATGCGCCGTCAGATGCTGAAATCTCCGTCAGTTTTTAATTTCACTTTGTGGTGCATTGAGACACAAGCAACGTAAAAACTTTGTGCAAAATGCAATATGCCGGATATTGCATTTTGCGCAAAGTTTTTACGTTGCTTGTGTAATATCCATTGGTTCGCCTTCATGGTTTAAAACATGTTTTTTATATATTTTTGTAAATATTTATAAATATTTACAATATTGCAACGTAATCCCAATGTAATGCCATTGTTTTTCACTCACTGAAAGCTTCATCTGTCTGCGCAGCGCGCTGCTTTCATTACTGCACGCACGACTGCACCCAAATTTATTAGATTTGTTTATTTAATAGAAATTTTTTGTTTATTATGTCAAAAGCGTTCACAGTCTGCATTGACGCACCTCGCAGTCCGGATTCGGACCGGAGTCCGCCAGTTGACGCCCCCGGCTCTATAACTCACACTAAACACATCTCTGCTGCTTTGACTGAGCATTTTTCTTTTTAATTGAACATACTTCGGTTACAATTCCTTAATGGTCGTGTAAAACAAAACAATTTCATCCGATGTCCCCTTTAAGATGTAATTTGCGAAGTAACCAGTGAAGAAGCCATGTCCATGCATGAAAAAGCTTTCACTTTGTTATTAGTAAATTTGGTTGAACTGAACCCTAGACTAGACACACAACAGTAATGGCTAAAAATAAGCAATTTAAATATGTACCTTTGGGTTTGTTGAGGAAAAGGTTTGGATCAGATCTGAGCAGGACTTTTATCAATGTCTCTTTTACATATGTGTTGTGTCTGTGTTTGTTACTGCTTTGCAGATCAGGCTGAAGATTCTTGCAAAGCTCTCAGATGAAGTTAAATCTCCTCTGATGAAGCTGCACAACAGTCTCAATGGAAAGGTGCGTTGGATGACAACATGGAATCTGTGCTTCAAGAACATGTCAAAATGTGAAAGACTACATTTCTACTGTATTTTACTGTCAGTTGTAATACGTTAGAAGAACAAAGTAACAGAATTTTTTCGACACTTGCAGGCCATTGAAGACTTTTTGTCATGTTTGGAGACGAGTGCAGAAGAGTGCGGACTTCTTCTTAAGAAAGGCGACAAGAAAAGGGAAAGGTATAACCACTTCCATTCTTCAACACTGCATCTGCAATGATCACCTAGTAACAGTAGGAAATAAGGAGTCAGGCATTGCATTGCTTTTAGAGAGGCTAAAGTTAACGTTAGGGGTGTGCAACATGACAATTTTTGATCGTGGATGATAAAAATTATCGTAGTATCATGGTAAGTTATTCTGTCAGTTGCAGTTCTGGTAACTCCGTCTCAAAATACTGTATAACATGACCCATTCACATAAAATTTACTCAGAGGTAGAGTTACACTCGCAGGACACTGATTGGCAGTCACAAAAGTACATTATTTGCATGTGTTTTAAAGCCTTGCCAGTTAAACAGTTCATTCGCATGGTGCGCGCACACTAAAAACCTGCCAAAAAGCGCTTGATTACTGAACTAAGTTGTCATCATTTTTTTAAGTTAGTGTTGAAAACACACAAGGTGTACAGTATAAACACAGTTGGTTATGTCTGAAGTGAAAGTAAAACAGAAAGAAACAGAGGCGCGCATGTATATTAGATGTGTGCAGCTTCTAAAGGTATAGTGCATTCTCATTAACAGTATTTTTCTTTTACTGATCATATTTCATACCTGTTGAATGTACAGTTTTAAATGTACAGTTTTAAATGAGTTTGACTCTTACGAAAATTAACCATGGTTTTACTACAGTAAAAGTTCCATGTTTCTGTTTTACCATATGTATAACAACACTTACTACAAATAGCTCATCGTTAAACTATGATCAGTGTAGCAAAACCCAAGTTAATTTGTGGCTATATAGTTTAACTTCAATTGCAATTTTTGATTTTATTTGTAGTAAAACCATGGCTAATTTGTTTGTGTGCGTTGCTGCTTTTATTCCGAGCCCATACTGTTTGTTCCATTGTTTAAAATGGCTGAATGAATGTGCGGTAACTGCCTTAATTAACGATATTAAACATTTAAATAATTTTTAACAGTAACACGTTAACAGTGCAACTACTTTGAATATTCATATTTTGGCAGTAGGCTACATACAGTGAAATGATGACAGAGAATAGTGATTAACATATTTAATACAGTTAAATTATGAGGTTCATTATGATCTTACTCATCAGATCTCACAAACACTGCAGCGTTGCGATTAGGCCACTAGTAATCATCAGAATATGTCTTCTCCTATCTCTGAAAATTTCCAGATTTTGAAATCATCCCACAAACTCTCATTTTATTATTCGTTTAAGTCAACTAGATGATTACAGCACACTGAAAATGTACATAACCGGAAATAACTGAGCCGTAATATTTCGAAACAGAAGTGTGTCACGAGGCTCAGTGCTGAGAGGCTGAGTCCATTGAGAAGCAAATGCAGTCATTGTCTAACAAGGTTCACATATGGTTGCTCTGTGTGTATGTTTGCAGGCAGTCTCTCTTTGTGCACCGTCAGGCTCTGTCGGAGCAGTTGAGAGATACAGAAGACCCTGCGCTTCTGCTGCATCTGACCAGCGTCTTGCTCTTCCAAAACGTCACACACTGCATGCTGCATGCACCTGGACGCTGTGTGCCGCAGATCATTGGCTTCCTGCAAAGCAAGATTCCTGAGGTAACCATGTGTCCCCTAAACCTACAGTAAAAAAAAAACAGCTGTGTGAAGAAACATACACCTGTAATATACAGATGCTATGCTAAGTATAAAAATTAAAATGTAGTGGACCATAAGTTTGTGCATAGTTAGTATAGCAGTCCTGTTTTTTAATTGAAAATGCAATTTATTACTGAACAAAACCTTAACAGTGCTTTATCACGTCTCAACATAATGAATCAACAGAAGTTATATATTTGTCCCTGTATGTGTTTTAGGAGCAGCACAAGCTGCTGTCACAGTACCAGAGTCTGGTGGTCAAGCAGCTGGTAGTGCAGGGTCACGGCTCAGAGAAGAAGAGCAATCCGGGGGAGAGAGCCGAAGACGGTTCTGTTGTTTCTGATGACATGGAGGGCCTTCAGAAAGAGCTTCACAGTCTCACCAGAGACGTTAAAGACATCATCCTTAGCCAGAGAAAAACATCTGTCACAGAATAACACAGTTGTTCACAACAACCCCGGCCATTAATGTATTCTGCTGCATCATGTATTAGAGCTCTAATTTTAAATGTGTGAAATAAACTGACTGAATTCAACCTGGTAACACATTTCCTCTCTGAGTGCAGAGATATGGGAGGATAAAATGACAGTTTTGTATTGTTCTGACAATTACAGTGCTTACAAAATGTTTTTCCTCTTCAAAGACCTTCAGCCTAGCCTGAGATTGGTAATCATTTTTGTAGTATTTGGTAGTGTTTTCCAATCATTTTGCATACACTGCAGCTTGTCTACCACCTATAAAAAAAAAAAAAAAAAAAATTAACTTCTTTTACCAGTGTGCCTCTAAAACATGCACGGCTACAGCCAAACGTAAAATACAACACCACTGATTGTAAATGTAAAATCATACATGGCCTGCTGAGGTGCCAGTATGTGATTTTATATAAAATAAATAAATGTACATTTAAACTGAGGTTTGAGTACTTTTGTATGTTGCATTTACAGTGTTCAGGGATAAGTTGTAGTTCTCTGAACAACTTTGATGTAGCAGATAAAAGTCAAAATTTGATGTCAGTAGCGCTAAGAACAGTTACATATGACACTCATTTCGATATTGCTAAATGTTGGCAAATATTTATTTGCTTCCCAAATTAAAAAAAAAAAATGTAATTTTGTTATTACCGACATGATTCTCATGGCCAAATCATAAACAAATACATACAACATCTTGTTCCCATCGACAGGTTTAACGGTACATAATGTGATGAGAAGAATCGCCGCCGACAGAGCGGAGTGTTAATATTTAGTAACCGCCTCAGTGTTATTATTTCACCAGCAGGTCCAAAAACTCACCGCGAGGGGGTGTCACAGTTACAGTTTTGTTTGTGCAGTTTCGCTCCTTGTCAGCGGTAAAGCGATTACATCGAGGAAAAAAAGAAAGTCTTAGTGCATTAAGACAAGGTCGTGAAATCACGTGAAAAAAAAAAAAAATTGTCTGATAATAATTAGGGAAAGTCATATGAGAGAACACCATCTGAAAAGGAATTATTACAAAGGGTAAGAATTTAAGTCAACAGATTTTTATGCCAATGTCCTGCAGAGTTTAGCTCCAACCCTAATCAAACACACCTGAGCAAGTTCATTAGCGTCTTTAGGATAATTAGAAAATCACAGGCAGGAAAATTTGATCAGGGTTTGAGCTAAAGTTAATTAATCAGGGTTTTATAGCTATAGTTAATACTTGTCCGTACTCCTAACAATTTTGGACCTCTTTTAAGGGTTAAGATGCTTTCTGAATTACTTTTTTTTTTTTTTTCTAGGATTTTTTTCTTTAATTTCAAGATGAAACACCCACATTTCTAAGAATTTTCTTAGAATTTTGTCACTAGGAGCAACATGAACATGAATATAGACCCAGGTGTGTTTAATTAGGGTTGGAGCTAAACTCTGCAGCACACCGGCCCTCCAGGACTGAATTTGGACATCCCTGTTATAGACAATTAAACAGGATGAGATCTGGGTCCTCATTTATATAACACGTCTGTACACACATCTGATCATACAGCGATGTCTAAACCAGTTCCTGAAGGTAAGCTGTTCTACATAGTTAAGGTCCAACCCGAATTAAACCTGAACCAGCTAATCAAGGTCTTCAGACTTACTAGAAACTTCCAGATTGCATGATGTTGACCCTTCAGGAGCAGGACTGGACACCCAAAGTCCAGGACAATTTCTACGCAGTAATTTGTAAATGAGGTCCCTGGGGAATTTGGAGGCAAAAGCAACACCTTGAACTCTTTGTCTCTCTTTGTTCTCTGTTCCTCGAACAATTCCTGATCAATGGTATGTGGGCCATTCCACCGAATGGGTGCCATTTGCTTCCAAAACTCTTCCAAATAAAAAGATGATTTTCTTTTTTTTTAAGGTGGAATCTAGTAATACACATATTTAACTATTCAAAATCTGTATTGGTCCATCTCAGGTAACTTTATTTAATTTTTTACAGAATTTTAGAGTAGAAGATGGTTGGATTTTTCTCAGTCCTGTTACCAAAACTTTATCAAAAGTTTGAGTTTTTTCAATTTAATTTAAAAAATAGTTTTTTCACTTTATTTTGTAGGAAAAAAAAAAAAAAACTATTTAGTAACAGGAATGAAACTGGGTAACAGGAATGAATATCCATTATATTACTATATAGGTTTGACTGCACATGTAAGGTATTACTGCTTGCACTGATATTGTGAAGAGTGTTAAACACTGACTAGTGAGCTGACCTCACTGCTAAAAAGGCCAAATCATGTTTCTATTTAAATTTAGTTATGTTATGTTTGGGGGTAGAGGGCGGGTTATGAGATAAGATATAAACTTTCTCTGGGTAAAAACATTGTCTTAGTGTGGATAAAAGGCCAAAAGGATAGGGTAACAGGACTGAGTGAAAACCTGGGGACACGACTAAAATTTTATGAATTTATTTTGAAATAAATGTATTTAAATCACAGATGGGATATGGAGGTATGCAAAAATGCAAAATAAAAATGATTTATGAAGAAATATATCTGAACATTATATCTCATGTTAGACACTGGGGACATGAATAAATGCTATATTTTCAGTGTTTTAGGTGGGGTTTTTTTTAACTTTTTTAAAATTAAATATTTGAAATTTGCAGTCAGATTAATGTGCAGGACACTGTTTAATAATAAAATGTATTTTATAGTTAATCTTTATGCATATTTGTACATGTTATGTTCTGGGGACAGAAATGGTACCCATTTGGTGGAATGGCCCATGTGTTAAAGTTACATGCACATAAATGCCATTTGGTACTAGCTACTTCATATTGGGAAAACCCCTTTGGAGATGCTCTGATGCAGTTGTCTAGCTAAAGTCACTGCCACCAGTTTTCTTGCTTCCGACACATGAAATTCAAGAATTAACTGTTGCCTAATATATCCCACTGGTGAGGAGTTTTTTGGTTCAAAGGTCAGCTGGGATTAGGACTTTGCTTTCTGCAGACTAGTCAAGTTATTCAAAACTGACTGACTCAATCATTTCTTTTTGAACCTTGCTTTAAACACAAAGTCATTGTCATGTTAGAATAAAAAAGGGTCCTGTCCAAACTGTTGCTGTAAAATTAGAAGCACAATTCCCTAAAATATTATTATATGCTTAAACTTTAAGATTTGTACTTTTGGAAATGACTAAAGTAGTCAAACCTGTTCATTAGAAGGGGGTGTCCCAATACTTTAGTGTATCTAGTGTATCTTACCTTGCACATTTTACCCCAATGTGTCACACTGGAATTCATATTCAGCTTCTGTGAACAGTAAAGCCTGCCTGACATAGGCTGTTAGACCACTGAAACAGAAAATTTTGTCATTATAACAGCAAAAGAGTGGTGTGAAGTGGAGTGCGGCAGAGCATTGTCACCTTGATATCACAGAAATTTGGACACCCTGTCTAACCGGTGTGCACCTGCTGGTGATTGGTGATCCTGTGTAGAATGTGCTCGTCTCAAAAGAAATGAGCACAGTTACAATTAGGTACAAATTAGTTGCCACACACAAGAGAAGGCCACACCTTCAGTGAACCACAATAAAATGGTCTGGTATGGGCATAAGCATCAAAGTACATCTTACAATCATGACAAACAAAAGAGCTGGCTGAGCCGTATTGAGGCTCACTAATCTGAAAAGCGATTTAAAGCCACTTCCAGTTCTGCTGTATGTAAAATAATTCAGCCCTGTGACCATAGGTGCAGAAAATGAACTGATAGACAAATGAAATATCCACAGGAGGACTCATGATTTCGAATTCTATAAATACAACAAACAACGAGCCACATAATTATGATTTCACACCCGCCCACATTCCTGTAACCTGATTAAAATGTACTGTCGTCTAAATGGATATTTGCTCGCAAAAGGTATTAACACTGCACTCTGTGCATGTGCTCATCAATTAAATTATTCTGAAAGCATGTCAAGAAGGTTAAAAATTAAAAAAAAAACAATGACTGTGTTAAAACATTTGGTTTGCATAAGTGTATTGTCATTCTGTAATTTATGTTGCTGCATGCGTGTAATTGTCCATCAGGATTTTTTTGTTTTTTATATCCATGATATCTGAATTTGAAAATTACTAAACATATTTGGAAGAGCAGCTGAAAGAGTTTCCAAGAGACAAGTTTTAAAGAAGTCTGTGTAATTTTTTGGTAAGCTTGTTTGAATGTGTTGATGAATCAAGGTCAATGTTTTGTGCTGTGGATGTTTTATTTGAAAAGCCAGTAATAGCCATTGAAAAGTCTGTGCAATTGCTTGTGTGCATTAAGGCTGTGTGTACTCTGAGGTTTGATAATTATAGATATGTGTAATAAATGTTGTGTAAAAATGCATCAGAGCAGCCTTACAGGATGCAAGGACTATATTACCAGATGGCTATTGTTGTACAAGTGCTCAATTGCTCTCCTTCACATTTTCGTAATTTTCCCTTTTCTTTGCAGTGTTCTGGGAAAGGTTTCTTGGACACTTTTTCTTCTTGTTGTTGCCATGGGAACGGCAGCGAGATGATGAGTAAATTCTTTTCTTTCTTTTTTTTTGTCAAACAACAATAGAAGTTGAGAGTGAGGGTGTGAAAACTGATATACCTCAATAAGAAAAATCTAAATGACCATGTCAAAATGAACATAAATACACACTAACAGCAAGTACATAAGATTTATAGCATATTCATAAAATATAAATGAAAGTTTCATTATCAATTTCATAGACATGATAAAATCTACAATTAAAAAGTAAAAAAAAAAAAAAACTTTTGAAACTTGAGATTTATACATCATGAATAAGCTTTCCATTGATGTATGGTTTGTTAGAATATTACAATATTTGGCCGAGATACAACTTTCTGAAAATCAAAATATTGAGAAAATCGCCTTTAAAGTTGTCCAAATAAAGTTCTTAGCAATGCATATTACTAATCAAAAATTGAGTTTTGATATATTTACAATAGGAAATTTACAAAATATCTTCATGGAGCATGATCTTTACTTAATATCCTAATGATGTTTGGCATAAATGAAAAGCCAATAATCTTTGACCCATACAATGTATTTTTGGCTATTGCTACAGATGTACCTGTGCTACATCAGACTGGTTTTGTAGTCCAGGGTCACATATATAAGCAAATATACAAAGAAATTTACAAATGTAACTGTTGTGTTTTGTTTAGAAGACACATCGACCACTATTCATAATTGACATTAAAATTAAAATACATTTCCTGAATTTGAAGTGAGCTGACAAACAGGATGCAGATATCATTTGAATTGATAAATTAAAAGTACAATGACAAATTAATGAAATTTCATTTAAATAATAGCTGTGGCAAGTGTCACTTTTAATAATTCATTTAATTTTCTTTAGCTTAACATACCCATGGACTTTGTGTATTTAAACATTAGATTTAATTATATAACCAACTCTACAAGTACAAAGAGCACAACTGCCTGTTTTGCAACAATTTAAAAAAATATATATATATTTCCAATATCATTTACCAAATCATTCAAGATGACTTAAAATGCTGATTTAAAGTATCCAATAATTGTTAACGACATTACAAATTCACCTAAAACTCCTCTGAGAAAGCATGTTTTACGTCAGTGTTATAGTGGCATCTCCAAAAAACAAAAACTCCCACCAGAGTATACCAACTCTGAATAATACAAGCTGGTTGCCAAGTAATACATACTGTTGCTAAGTAATAGCGTTCCATACTTTGGTTCTGACGAGCTTCTAAAGACCACAGCATCCTCATTAGCGGTGGCTGGAGAAATAATGAGCCCCACAAGGGACACTAGTAAAGGAAAATTACCTTTCAGATTCAAAAAGCTTTAGGGTTTACCTCCAGCCCGGGCAGCCTCAGGAACAAATCATCATCTAAATGAAGGCGGCACACTACAAAGGCTCAGACAGACACTGTAGAATCAAAACAACCCCTTTGCTCAGCCTCAAATGAGCAGAGGACTTTTTTCCTTTTTATTCTTAAATGCTTGCCATTTGACATTGAGAGAGACAGGGGGAAAAAATTAAACATATCCTTCAGCTGGTTGTTTGTGTTGACTTTTAACGGCATGTCCGCAACAAGCAATTGGTTAGTTGCTGATATGTACAACAACCTTGTACTGTACAGAAATATTGACCGGGGTTCCCCCACCTTTTGACCAATACACATAAGAGGCATTTCTATTCAGTTGAGACAACAGGATACAAAATAAAAACTTAGGCCCAGTTTCAGGGTGTAGCTTAAGCCAGGACTAGGCCTTAGTTAAATTAAGATATTTAAGCAGCTTTTACAAAAATGCCTTAAAAGAAAATGTTACAGGTATGCATCTTGAGACATATAAAAGGGCACTGACATATTTTAAGATATGTCAGAGCAAGATATTTTCAGTTGAGACAGCAAAAACAAGCATTTTAGTCTGACCAGGGTTAGAGATTTCACAAGTAATAATTAGAAAAAATGTATATGACAACAGAAATTCCATGAATTTCCATGATTTTATTTACTTCCAGGCATGGAAATCACAATTGTAAAATTCACATTAAAAATCATGTATTTTCACAAAGTCATCTACTTATCAGTTTGGAACATGCTTATATCTTTGTCAAATGCCTTTCCCTTATTTCCACAATGAAAATAATTCAAAACAGAATAGCTGAACAATCAACAATAAAATTAAATAGAAAATCTTAAAGTGTAAAACAGATCACAAAACCAGGAAAAAACAAAACAAAAAAAAAAACAGAAAACAAAAACAAAACAAATATAGTTCACAAAATCTTAATTACATTCATGGCATAAAACAGAAGATTGCACATTTTCACCAAATATAGCAGCACCTGACTGATATGTACTAAACAAACTTCTATTAAGACCTAAATCCTATTTAAAAAAAAAACATTGTGCAATTAAAGTAGTTTAATGTACAGGCTCTGTAAACCTTCTCATCTGTACAATCTGTTACAGCTAAAACATCCTGCAGTTTGAAGAAAGACCAAACATATCACAGCTTGATACGATTGTACCGTAAGAATTACAAAAGAAGCTTCGGAAACGTCCTCCACTACACCACAGAACGATGCTCCCCGCACACGTAAACGGCACTGGGGCGGATGCGTCTCTTAGTGTGGCCAGGCAGCTGCGGCAGGAACTTGAAGTACTTGGGCATCAGGTCAAGGCAGGCGTCACGGAACTTCTTGATTCGCCAGTAGTAGATGAGAGGATTCAGGGCCGATTTGAGGTAGCAGATCCACAGCAGCCACGTGCTGATCTCGAAAAAGTTCTGCCGGTAGTAGAACGTGCGACTGAAGGTGGACAGCAGGCTGTAGGTGGCGAACGGAGCCCAGCACGCGGTGAAGACTGAGAACAGAATGAGGATCGTGGTGAAGGCACGTGTTTTGAAGCTCATGTCAACGTTCATCTGAAAGGGCCTCTGCAGACTCATCAGACCCAGCTTGCTGGCCTGGCTGAGGCACACTGAGTCAGGATGGGAGTGGATGCGCAGTGCGTTGTGGCGGAGCGTACTCAAGATGCCCATGAACGTGTACAGCATCACCAGGAACGGTACGAAGAAGAACACCAGCATAATGAGCATCACGTAAGCGTGGTAACCACGCTCAACCGTGTAGCCGAAAACACACTGTGGCGCTCTGGGGGGAATGTACAGGGCAGGATGGCCAACGGAGAGCGGGAAAGAAAAGCAGAACGACAGAGACCACGAGACCGCGATCAACACTTTGGCCCTGCGCGGACTGAGTTTGTCTTGCTTCTGCACGATGATTAGAAAGCGGTCCACGCTGATGATCATTAAAATAGCCACGCCTTCCATCACGAACATCCAGAAGAACATGGCTGACACACGGCAAAACGCCTCTCCGAAGATCCAGCGCGTGGTCACCATTGTGACTAGCGCAAAGGGCATGTTGAGGACCGCGAGCATCATGTCGGCGAAGGCGAGACTGGCCAGCAAGATGTTAATGGCGGAACGCATGGCAGCCCTCTGGTAAACCATGAGGCAGACCACCATGTTTCCGAGCAAGGCCAGCAGCAGCACACAGATGATGACTAGGCAGAAGAACACCTGGAGGGGCAGGTTCAGGCCTTGAACAGGGTCCTGCCAAACGGTCGAAGGCGTTATGTATTCCGACAGAGTCCGGAACTCTAGCGAGCTGTTGGCTTTCGTCGAGGAATTCTCCATGGTTCTTGTACCCGCTGGCTGGCTCAGCACCTTGGCCGTGGGGTGCAGGGTGGCACTAGGCTCCCCTGAAGCCACAGGTGGACTAGTGGACGAATAAAGCATTCTTCTTTTTGCAGTTACATGGTAAAGAGAGCAAGCTCAGCCTATCGGACAGGTCGCTAGCACACATCTCAGCACGGAGGCAGACCCTGTGGAAGCAGAAAAAAGGAATTAGGAAATCAATCTAACATGTAAGAGTAGCAATAAAGTGATACTGTCAGCTGGATGCAGGTTTAAAGCTTAAAGAACTCCACTTCCAGAACAAAAACTTACAGATAATTTACTCACCCCCTTGTCATCCAAGATGTTCATGTCTTTCTTTCCTCAGTCGTAAAGAAATTATGTTTTTTGAGGAAAACATTTCAGCATTTTTCTCCATATAATGGACTGCTATGGTGCCCCGAGTCTAAATTTTCAAAATGCAGTTTAAATGCGGCTTCAAACGATCCCAAATGTGATTGTAAACGATCCCAGCCGAGAAAGAAGGGTCTTATCTAGCGAAACGATCTGTTATTTTCATTTAAAAAATACATTTCAAATACTTTTTAATCTCAAACACTCATCTCGCTCTGCCTGAACTCTGTATTCTGACTCAAGACAGTTAGGTTATGTCGAAAAACTCCAATTGTATTTTCTCCCTCAACTTCAAAAATCATTTCAAAATCATCCTACATGGCTGCAGAAGTACCAACCCAGTCTATGCAAAGTGAACATGCAAAGAAGATAAAACACTCTTAACAAAAAAGGTAAAACAGCGATATAGGATGATTTTGAAGTTGAGGGAGAACATGAGATGGGAGTTTTTTGACACCCTAACTGTCATGCACCGGAAAAAAACAGTTCAGGCAGAGTGAGACAAGACGAGCGTTTGACATTAAAAAGTATATAAATTGTATCATTTTTATGAAAATAACCAATCGTTTCGCTAGATAAGACCCTTCTTCTTCGGCTGGGATCGTTTACAACCGCATTTAAACTGCATTTTGGAAGTTCAAACTCGGGGAACCATATAAGTTCACTATATGGAGAAAAATGCTGAAATGTTTTAATCAAAAAAAAAATTTCTTTACGACTGAAGAAAGAAAGACATGAACATCTTTGATGACAAGGGGGTGAGTACATTAACTGTACATTTTTGTTCTGGAAGTGGACTTCTCCTTTAAAGTCTGGAGACAAATTTGAGGAAACCATTCTTAGATATTCCCAGCTCACAGTGATGTCTGGCGGCTTTGCCTCGGCAAATTGCTGCCAGTGTGAATCCCGCCTGACAGTGAATATTGACAATGTGACAAAGTTGAACAAGACTGTGAGTTTTTTTAATATTCTCTGGGCAACAGTCTCCAGTCTTGTAGTGTATTGGTTACTTACTCTCCACCTACATCCCAAAATATACTTTGGGTTGTATCAGGCATACATACAGTGCAGGGGGCGTAAATTTAATCTTCAGCATAGTATCCAGATTTTTCTAACCATGTATAGTTTGTATGTTTAACTCTCATATGCACCTTCAATTAGTAATTAATAATTACTAATAATAATTACTAATAACAAAGGTAAACAAAGGCCTACCTGATCAACACTAGCAATGCATGATCAAACTGTTATTTGTCTAGTATGCCAATCACCCACCAAAACTTCATGCCTTCATGCCTTTAAACATTTGCTTATCTCAGCATACAAATTCTATCATGAACAAAAAAGCAAAGAATGTGCTATGTGCTAATAATAATAATAAAATAAAATCCAACAACTTCAACAACATATTTACGTAAATAAAAATAAGTAAAAGTGTTAATTACAAGTTTGTTGCAATTTATAGATTAGAAATAGCTCTAAAATAAAAATAGATGTGTGATTTATTAAGAACTAAACATCTATGGTTTCCATAGCCCATAATTTAAGAGCATAAAAAGGCATAAACATGACTTTGTAAAATAGGCTAATACAGCATGTGGTGTATGCCATGCTTCATCTTATTCATAATAATTAAGGAGTGACAGGCCGGTCCGCCACTACTTAGGCTAATTGTGTACATAGCAGAAAGCCTGATTAATCCTCCGTTTTACCAATGTTTGTCACCTTTCATAGGGACAGAGAAGGGGACGGATCGGGTCATTATGAATCATCCCTAGTGCCATCTGTGCACATGGATGGAACAACAACAAACTACTGTAGGCAGTGTTGCCAGATTGGGCTGATCTCTGCATGATCGCATTTTGAATTTGGGATCGTTTTTTGCATTTTTTAACATAGGCAAACTGCTTATCAATCAAAATCCAAGAGTGCAAGTACTCCATCCAAACAGTCATCACAACATTAATATACACTAGGATTGGGTATTGAGAACCGGTTCAAATTTCCAGTTCCAAACTTCCAAGAACCAGGTATTTGATAAGACACGTGCATTTAGTGCGCTTAATGATTCCTGCATTCATGTTTTAATGTGATTTTAAACGATTTACATGCAGAAAGGGAAAAAAACTTGAGCACTGTCCCGGTGTGGGTTCCCAGCCTGCGTTCGTTCTCAAACCTTTCCGTGCATTTCCACTGCAGAAGATTTGTTTCGAGCCTTAACAAGCTTCTCTTTCACATTTACTGACCAATATGTACAAAAATATGTCAGTATATCATCATAAACACACCTGTTTTTTGTCATGTGCTGCCTGTCATTAATGTTAATCAAAGACAATCATTCACTGATCTTGACTGAATATCGTTCGAATAACAATTAATGTATATAATATTTATGATAAGAAAACTATAGTGTTTTTAAACTGTTGATTTCAATTTCTGTACCTAAAATTAGTTCAGTTGTATTTATTTATACTATTGCAAATTTGTTTGTTCCTATCTTATTACTGACTGTTTACTTGTCTTTAACAATTCAACGTTTAAGATGTATTAGTCTAGCTGTTTTTGCTGTGGTATTTTTTTTTTTAAACCACAGGCAAATGTTCCTATGTGTAAAAATGTTCTGTATGCTGCTTGCTCATGTTATTCAGCTGCAACAGAACACTTTGTAAAAAAACAGAATAAGTATGTTTGACATCTAAATGTTTCACTTAAAATTCTTTTTATCAGATTTTTTTTTTATCTTATTGGAATCGAAGCAGGAATCGATAAGAATCGGAATTAATAAGCAGAATCGGAATCGGAAACCCAACGATAGCCAACCCCAATAAACACACACACTCAAGCAGAGTAGAGCTGCACGATTAATTGTTAAAAGATTGCGATCTCGATTCAAACACTCGTGCAATCCCAAATGACAATGATTCGCCCATGTCTATCAAACCTTTAAAAAGTATTTCTGTCTTACAGTCATTCATACTGTCACAGAAATACTGAGAGTTTATAGTTTAGATATAAACATTGATGTCTATGAAAGTATTGATGTCTTTTGAAAGTAACTAGCGCTTCAAATAATATTTTGTCACACGTTATTTTGTTTAGTTCGGAATCATGGGAAAATCGTGATCTCTATTTGAGATTTTTAAAAAATGGTGTTTCTCAATTTATCCAGAATCGTGCATCTCTACTGCAGAGTTGGCCGGTGTTGGTGCTGATGAGCCCGCACTTTTAGTTATTTTTAGCCAGTTTTATTAGGAGCGATAGCAGGCAGGCATGATGATTCATGAGTGACATGTTTGTGTTATAAGAGATCAGATTTTGTATTAATATGTTGCTAATTCCCATCACTTATGCTGGGCAATTCTCCTTAACCACAGAATTGCCTAGCAAAAGTTAAAGGCTGTGTCCTACAATAATAGTGCAATAAATGAGGGGACTGTCTTTTGTAGTGGTGTCCAAAAAGTCACACTGAACAAAACAACATAATTTATAACCCAACCCAACTGTACAACTGCAATATTCTTCTGTTAATAATAAAAAATGCATTCTGACAAAAGATACTTTTTATTCCCATAAAATGTGTATAAATTAGAAGCAGACAGAAGTACAAGAAGTCTTCCTTTATTAAAAAAAACAAAACAAAAAAAAACATAATATATAACTGTAGTATTTATTTGGTAAATTAACCATAAACTCTATAATTCAAATATTACAAGTTTTGACAAACAATGTAAGGTTTTTAAAATTATAAACTTCTAATAAATGAATATGCATGTTAAATATAATACAGCGGTTACCCCTGTACACAAAGCAGCACTACGCTTATAAACACGACTTTATTATACATCATATGGAGATTAGGCTGAAAAGAAAATGGCACTGAATTTTTTCTGAGGACAGCCAGCTCTCGTCAGATATATACTTATTTTATGCCCAGTTCTTTAAAATTAGGAAAGTTAAACAGTTGAAACATTATTCAAAACATCCTCTTTTGTGTCCAGCAGAAGGTAATCTGGTTTGGAACATTTAGATGAGCAATGACAATTTTCATTTGTGGGTAAATTAACCCTCTGACTGTATTGTTTTAAAAACTAATATTTAGCCAAAATGTACAGCCAAAACAATAAGCAGTAATGAAACAATTTTACCACAGATGATTTGTGCTCTAAGCAGAAGATTAGGTAAAGACTGAAGGAAAAAAGTATCATAGCTGCAACAGGAATATAAAATACCAAAGTTAAAAAATTAAATGTATTAATAATAACAGTGTTTGCCAAGTATAGTTAATTTGCCTAACTAAAGCCAAATTGCAGCTGCCAAGCAACATGGGCACATATATAATACATCAAACACGGCTCATCTGATACAAAATTTAGAGTTAGAATCTGTTTTAGAATGCTATGTTTAAAATCTAACAGGCTAAACAACTTGACTTGCTTTTCATTATCCTGCCAGCCTACAGCATGTGATAGACATATTAGCAGAAAAACATTCCTTTATATTACATTAAGAAATAATATATTTATATTTTATATATTTACATTTTATACAAATCTATATTATTTTTTCCTACTGATTTACTTTCTGACTAACGTCCTAGTTATTTATGTAAATATTTAACTGTTTGCATGTTTTGTTTTTCTGTCTTTTTTTCCTGGCCCAGTTGGTCTAGTTGTTGGTGGAGATAAATAGCCCTGCCTTAAAATATACATTTTTAACTAAAGAGATCATGTTATCTTGCAACCTGTCAAAAGGCAAGGCCTAAATATTTTCCAAAGTGCCACTTTGCCCAAATGCATTGTTTTGCCCAAAGGCAAAACAATGAAAGAAAAAGGCAATGGTGTTTAGACACTTTAATGCTAAAGATATTCACTTACCCACCCACCCACATGCAAGCACCCATGCATACACACACACACATAATTATCTTAACGCACAAACACACGCACACATATGTTGGCTTTTCATATTTTATGGGGACTTTCCATAGACAAAGATTTTTCTACTGTACAAACTGTATATTCTATCCCCTAACCCTACCCCTATACGAACCCTCACACAAAACTTTGGCTAACATTTTCAAAAAACATAATTTAATAGGAATCTACGCTGTTTTCCTCATGGGGACCAAAAAAATATCCCCACAACGTCAAAAATTCAGGTTTTACCAAATGTCCCCACAACGTTGGGGAAGAAGTCAAACTGAAGTGGCGACTAGAGACTATCAGTGGTACAGTATAAGCCGAAACCATAGTGACAGCAGAGACAACCTCATGAGTGAATGACAGTCATGTATACTGAATAGTTGTGGATCCTAGCAACAGGAATAAAATTATTAAGTGTCTCTTCATCTATGCTTGGAGAATGTATCCATCCATTCTGAACCACAATCACTTCAAGAGGCCTCAACAGTAGTCTGACACAGTTTGAAGCTTGGAACCTAGAAAATTCCTTCATTTTTATAAGATACTAAATGATAAAGCCTATTGAATTCCAGATACTTCTGGACCAAAGTCTTGCTTCTCAAATTAATAGGTCACAGATCACAGGGGGAAAAAAATAGATATATGACTCTTACAAGATCTTATACCTTACAAAAGGGTTTTTGTTGCACTGATATTATATTCATCCTGTGAAAACCTGGCCCTGCAATTTCTTTCAATTTATAAATATCATTCAAAACAGAACGGATCTGAAAGATTCACCTTGAAAGTGGGTTTAAAATGGAGGAAATAGTAGAGAACATCACAATGATATTTATCTTATATACTGCTAAGCACAATAATTAAATAAGTTGGCGTTTTACCTTGATTCTCCCCTGTAGCTTATTTTACATAAATGATGCGGCATCAGTCACATCATTATACGATTGAGATACACATCCTTCTCTCGCCAGATGTTTGAAGCTCCGACATCCCACATTTCCATCTAAAATAATCGTACATCCGTTAGATCTTTTTCTTCGAGTAATGGTATAAAACCAGACAGACACGTTTTCGGTTGAAAAACACTAAACGTTAAAAAACATTTAAAAAAACATCAGAGTTCTGCCCGTTTTGGGGATGTGAATCAACCTGAAAACCTCCGTTGCAAAAACAGATGTTTAATCTCGTAATAATCTAATAAAAAACCCTGAGAAAAAAGACTTAAAACATCGCAGTTTTGTCGAGTGCAAACGCTCATTTTAAACGGAGAGAAACGCATGATACATTTTGTACCCGCTTCTCAATTCGCATATGCATCCCAAACACACCGTGTCGCTCGTGCTGTCCGCATTCACCGAGTACCGCGTCACTGACAGTAAACCAATTAAATTTCAGTGCCGGATTTGAGTTACGTTCCGTTAACCAATCAACATGCAGGACTCGCCAGCTGCCGTTTTCACTGTGGCCAATCATCGATGTCGGTGCGGCTGGGTTTGGTTTTGCGGGATGGGAATGTCTATGATGGGAATCATGTTCCGCTGTAGTACTGTGGTCGGCAGTGATTTTGAAATATAAAACACAATTAAATAAACAACAGAAAGAGAACAGTATAGTTTTGTCTACAATTCTGATGTAGTGATAAGAGAAACAAAGCCTTCTGAAACTTCGAATGAACTGATCCCAATAATTAAATCGAACTAAGCACGCTGAGGACATCTGCTGGTTCAAGCGTGTAAATGCTATGGAAATGGTCGACTACAAATAACATCGTTATCACTGGCTTAGTACATTACGCCACGTTAAGGTGTCCGGGACAGAGCTAATGATGTTTTTATCCCCAGATATACAAAAAAAAAAAAAAAAAAAATCCAATTGACATGTTTCCCCTATTACACCCCATTCATGATCAGTGTTGGGGTAACGCATTACCAACGTAAGTTACCTAATTAGATTACTTTTTCCAATACAAACTCAGAATATGACGCAAACTTGCAATAACTAAACATGTTAACACAAATACATAAATAAATGTATGTATTTAATTAACCAATGTTTTTGCTGCTGACCTTCGATGATCCAATTCAGCCATATTAATAAGTAAAAGTTACTTTAGGTAGGTTAACATTTGTGCTTATTTTCTGCTTTGATTTTATTGCTGAAGAGTGTTGAAGTTTCATCTTCTGCGTTATGTACAGACGTGAATTTACTTTTCCTTCAGCCTGGGGCTAATTCATCTTACTTTTTGGTGTGAAAGGGCTTTTACATTTGCTAAAAATATAACTTTTTATACCGAAGCCCTGCCTAGATTGAAAAAGTAACACAAAAGTAACGCAACACATTACTTTCCATAGAAAGTAACTATGTAATCAGTTACTTTTTTAGGGAGTAATGCATTACTTTTAAAAGAAACTTTCGTCATCACTGATCATGATACATTTGAAAGTAGGACAAAATAGAGTTTAACATATGTTAAACTCATAACAAACCACAATAAAACTCACATCACATTGATGATAACAACTGGGAGTGCAGACGTATTAACAACAAATATTCAAGTGTAAAACGGCAGAGAATAATTGTATGTTTCACCTTTTAATACCATGTGAATGACCAATGCAGGGGCAAATGATTTATTGTCAGTGAAAACATTATTTGAAGCTGCTGTTCACACAAACATAATGTAGCATTTCTAAGCCAAATTCTTCATATTTAAAGAAAATTATAATCTGTACTGATGTTTTACACTAGAAATTGAGCTGATTTGACATAAGATTTCTAGTTCAGTAATGTTTCACATTATCTTATCTTAATTACATTAGTACTAAAATAAATGTTGGGATATGCCATGCTTTAAATGAGACAACATAATAAATAGTTATGACAGGCCCTTCAAAAAGACACTGTGCGTGTTTCAGAGACGGCTTGAGTCTGTATGCGACACTGTTCATATGTGCTAAGAATCCTTAATCTGCTTAGTCTCCTCCGTTTTCGGTGGAATGATTTTGATGTCGAAGGGAAAAAAGAATTCTGTCAGCGCTTTGGCATCTTTTGGGTCCAGAGAGTACTCCTGTGCCAGCTTCTCTGGAGTCCATGTTTTAGGCATGCGTTTGTGATTGTTCAGAGCAGTTAAAGCTTCCACAAGCGACAATTTGCCTTTCGGAACATCAGTGACATCACAGAAACCATAGGGGTCGCCCGGTAGACTATACTTTAGCGCCCTGCGCTGCGTCTCCTCCTCGACTTTCTTAGCCACAGGAACTGCTTCAGCCTACAGCACACAGAGCACAGAGAGTCAGCCACACCAGTAGAGGACAGTGCAAACCACCTTTTCTAAACTGCAATTTAGAGACATGTCAGCAAACCCAAACATGCAAAATTATTCATAGATAGTTTGGGGGAAGTTACTTTTAAAAGTAATGCATTACAATATTATGTTACTCCCTAAAAAAGGAACAAACTGCATGACCTAGTTACATTTTTATGGAAAGTAAGTAATGCATTACGTTACTCTTGCGTTACTTCTCATCTGGGCTGGGATAAGAAAACAAAGTAACTGGTAATACTTATTTGAAAAAGTTAACTTTCTTGAAAATTAAAAAGTAATGCATTACTTCACTTGAAAAAAGTTATCTGATTATGCAACTCACATTACTTGCAGTGCATTACCCATAACACTGTTCATAGACACTGTTTCTGAGCCTATTTTCTAAGTTGTCTAAAAAAATATGGACTCCTTCTTACTAATTACACTTCATAGAACAGCTGTGATTTCTCACAGCACCAATTGCAATGAAGCATGTCTGGCAATAAGCCACATATGAACATTACTGTATGTGTGGCATTTCAAAAGGATAGTCAGATACAAAAAGACTTTAACAAGCATTTCTCCAAATGTCTTATAATAGCTTAGAGACACTGTTTACTGAATGAAAAGATTTCATAAGCATGACATTTTCTACATGCATTCAGTGTAGACTGACAATGCTTTGAGATTAAATCAATGCATTTTTAAATTATTTCCTTAAATTGTTAGTGCAAACAACAGGACGAAAACATCTGACAAATACTAAACTACTTCATAATAATAACACCTCAGCAATAACATTAGGATTAAATGACCCATTTCGGACACAGGTGTAAATATCTTTAGAAACACAGTAATACTTCAGAAATACAATACTTCTATAATATTTTTATATTTTCTATTTGACATGCTAAACTATTTTATTAAACTATTCTTCTCTAATTCTTAAAATACATCGAGTTGTGAAATTCAGAGTCCGAAATTAACACCTGTCAAACACCAAATGCAGGTACTTTTCTATTTGGCCTGCGATTTTCTTACTATGAAGCATTTCAAAAAGGCCACAGAGGAAACTGAATTGGGTAAAGTGCACAACCTAAGTTGTCCAAAGCACGACAGCTCTTGACATGAAACACTTCAAAGAGGCTCAGAAGCATGTGGGCGGCTGCTGCATAAGGTGCTGACCGAGTGCTTGTGTTGTTCAATGCACTTGAGATGTTTTCCCCATTTCACAGCATGTGTTACAGCTATAGTCTATACTTTGTAAATGTTATGAATTAAAACTCAAGTGCAAGTTTGCATTTTGCAAAAACAAGTGAGTTGCTGTTTTTTTAAAGACGAATCAACCACATGGATCACACCGCATACAGAAGCAAAAAAAATGTCATTTTTAAATTAATATTTGTTGCTGGAATCAAATTTATGCAAGTAAAGTAAAACAATTGCAAAGAATGGGGGAAATAAATGTAGGACAACGATCCTTTTTTGCTCATCAGAACTATATATTTTTTTCTTCCTCATTGTGATGGACACTTATAGGAGTTGTTTGGACCAATTGTTTCTATTCTAGTTTGCGCTGTGGTTTTCTTTCTCTATATAACTATGCTGATAACCCATTTTAAGAAACATTGCTTTGCAATTGTGAGTGAAATTTGACAGTTTATTAAAAGGAAACTTAATAAATCTAAATTAATGTTTCTTGTTGATACCACAGTAATTGCTGTAGGTCAAAAGATCCTAAAATCAAACCTGAGGAACTGGATCTTTAGACTCCACATAAACGTCCTTGAGCATTGACAGCAGTGGATCATTTTTCTGGTGAATCTCTTCTGAAATGCTGGTAGCTGGCATAGAAACACACATGTCAGATCATGCAAAAAACTGTGTAACATGCAGTATTGTTTAGAATTCACTGCCAACAGTATGTGGACACGTTTTTTTTTTTTTAAACAGGTCTGGCTTTTGACTCAGCTATCCATGGACATCTCTGGATCTACCAGCAACAGGGACCAAGGTAATGAGGGAATTGAAAAACAAGGTTAAAACCAATGGTGCACTATTATGGAATTTTACATATGCACAACAATTAGTAGGCTATTACTGTTGTCACTGCAATATTCAAACAGCTTTATTAGAAGGGGGTGTTCACATATGTATGCGCAATAAACAGGTTCATTAACACCATCACATAGAAATGACATAACATGTTGAGTTAAGGAATGAAACCTGTCTGACACTCTTTGAGCGGTTATGTAATTTCGCATCGCTGTGATAAATCATAATCAAGTCAAGTCATATTTCCTCTTACAAAACATTAAATAAGATCCTTCACCACTAGAAAGTTCTAATGAGCAGAGGTAATGCCAGTCATCTAGCATGCTCTAACACGCCTTCTCACCGGCAATTTCTTCTTGTGGAAAACTGCTTGATGTTGGATGTCGTGGCGCTGCTTTAGGTTTTGCCTTGCTTATTTCTCGGTGAGCGCGATTCTCTAAATTAAAGTGTCTAATCAGGCGTGTTACTCTTGAGCCCATGCTTGAAATCTCTACGCAGAGGACATTCCTCTTCTTTTAGTAACTGTACTAGTAGGCATTAGCCACTCATTACTGCCCCCAAATGGCTGCTTCTGTTGTCAGCACAAAAAAGTTCCTTAAGACACAAAATAAAAATAACAGAGAAAAGAAGCATTAGGAAGCATTGGGGCCGTGCACAGACATTTTGAGGGGCAGTGGCCCAAATCAAACAAGGGGCAGTAACGGGGGTGGGTGCTTGTTTATACAATTTATCCAGTTGTTACAAATATACAATTAAAAGAGAAGACAGCACATTCTGTAATAATTTCAGACTTTATTGTAGACGTTTTGATAAGAGTGGGCTCTGCCTCATTCTATGGGCCTGCTAGTGTCTCATCTTCAATGGAAGTAGAGGAGAGTGGGTTAAGTTGAGCCACTGGGTAAGTTGACCCACCCCCTGTATCATGGCAAATTGAGCCATGAGAACACTTTTATAAGAAGCCATATTTTTAGAACCCTTTGTCATAGATACATTCTGATCATATAAAAAGATAGGAAATATTCTGAAATTACTTTAGTTACTTTCATTGTACTTCTGCGTCATTTCTCTTATGTTAAGGACCACATAAGTGAACCAAAAAAACAAAAAACCCCACCCCACTCTCCCCTATAAGTGTTAACCATTTCATTTAATATTTTACAGCAGAAATCTATATTATATATTAATAAACAACTAATTTAGAACGTTTATATTATTTTTAACTATTTCTAGGCCTACTATTAATAATATAATAAATGTGTTGTAAATTACTAGTATCAAAACAAATGATTATAATGGGAAATATACTTAATTACAAGAATTAAAGTGTGAAAGTGTGAAAAAATGCTAAATATTCTATACAATGATTTATCTGCTGACTTGTTGAAGCTTTGAATTCATGTTTGCAATGCTGAACTGCCTTTAGCAGCCTTCCATAGCTCTTTCTTTTTCTTTCTTTCTTTCTTTCTTTCTTTCTTTCTTTCTTTGTTTCTTTCTTTCTTTTTTTTGTCTACAAAGTGTGCCAATAACAGCAAATTTTGGGTTATTTATATTAGATATATTCGGGTACAACAATTTGTTTAGACATTCTAATTCTAAGAAGGTGGATATTTTGTTGTTAGCACTTTTAGAAGACCAAGAGCAAATCATTAAATCATTAAAATACAAAAACAAACTACCAAATTACTAATTCAGTGAATCATCATTGACTGTATACAGTGTATGTATAATGTGAACTGTAATGCATCTACCTGGTAACGCAACGACCTTCGGAATGACCTATGCATGGCCCTGTGTTTGTGTGATTGTTATAATTCAGTGATTCAGTGGAGCAGAGAGCCTATATTTGTTTGTATATCAGAATTTGTTGTTTAGACTTTTGTCAGCTGACTAAAATGACTGATGATCATACGTTTAAACAAATAAAGTCTTATTTCCTTTTTCTTACAAATAAACAGTGAAGTTCACTTGATCGGTGAGTAAGAAGAAAGTCAAAGAAATGTCAAAACCTCACTACTGAATGACAGGAATAAAGGGATCATAAAAAAATATAATACAATCACGAGGACCCATTTAGACCTATTAAATCACCACACTGTGTGTGTGCTCTCAGCTTGAGTCAAAGTACACGTTCAAAGTTCACGTATCAACATTTTAAACAGGAAGAAACTATTTTTTTTACAATACGTAGTTTAAAAGTGTTAAATACAGATTGTTTGTGAAGCTACATGATGGAAAATGTGGAGTAATTTAGGAAATCTGAATGTAGTAAAATTTCAGTAAAGGTGAGTGTTTGCAAGACCCTTTGCAGGTGATTTCCGCATTAACAGTTTCTCCGAATTCTTTGGTGTTTTTTCATGCTAAAACAATGTTGTGTATTTGTGTTAACATACTGTCCAACTAATATTGCATTTAAGTGAAGTAAGCCTTTTTGTGATCCTAATAGTTTAATTCTCAGAATTCGTTATGGTGAATTATAAATACTGTTCAACATGTTTTTAGTGTTGCGTTTGTTTGTCTTTACATCCAGAGTCAGTGGTGAAGATCTGTTCAGTGCCATTATGGATAAGACACAAACATCCAGAGATGACGATTTTTCTCAAGGATGCAGGTACAAATTACCTGTAATTAAAAAACCTTTGTAATATAGAAAAAAAGACAAAAATATGTGTTTTTGTGTCAGTTTGTTTATGTGTAAATTAAAATATAAATATTAAAATACCATAAAGGTATTTTTGAGAATAAGATTGTTATCATAATAAATTATTACATTTATTCTGTTATAGTTCAGTCCAAAATAAGAGATCAGAACCAGAGCCCAGTTGTGTGTCCATGAAGAGTGACCAGTCTATGGTTGATCCAGTAGATTTTAAGAGTGGAGACTCATGCCCTAATATCTGGTATTACATTTCTGTTAAATACTCTATGTGATGTTCATTGCTCTTTACAGTAATTCAAACTAAATTACTTTATTCTGCCTCTAATATAGTCCTGTTGAGTGGAAGGAATCAGATCAAGAGTCACG